>LBNU01009334.1:79046-94948 GCA_014162995.1 Artemisia annua | reverse complement strand
ATATTTTTATCATCATTTATCCTATCTTATTGACCTGTTTTATTATATTATGTATGAGAATTGGTGCCTTTATGTTTACTTTTGTAATTCTCAGGCAAAAACAAGTATTTGGTGAAAGTTGGCGATTTTGGACTAAAAATGGAGCAAAACGAGCAAGATGTCAAAAGTCTACTGGAACTCAGAAGATACGCCGTATCTCACTCAACAGATACGACGTAACATCATACTTAGATGAATTCGAAGACAATTGCCTGACTTTGAATAATGCGCCGCATGTCATTCTGACATGCGTCGCATATGAAACTTTGGTCAACGAAGAAGATCGAACTTGTTCTACTCAAGATACGCCGCATCTACTCATGAAGAACGGCGCATCTCTATCAAGATTTCACCAGATGAAGAATCCAAGATTATAATACATACGCCGCATCAAAGATCAAGATACGCCGCATCTATCACTTACATGCGCCGCATCGACCTCTCAGACAGAAACTATAAATACCCAAGACCTACACGAATTTAAGAGACCTTTTACCAAACCCTAAAGTTGACAACAGCTGAAGGAGAGTGCCAAGACACGCCCAAAAGAAGATTCTAAGAGCTGTAAGAAGGTCCTGCATGTATATTTAATTCATTAGATAGTTTTCTTTTATTGTAATAGTACGCTTTAATCCATCAGGATAGATGGCCAGTAGTTACGCGATAACGACCGTTTTATTCGCCTTAAAATTGCTTTCCCATCGATTAAAGTTTATATGTATGTATAAAAGGAGATCCTAGGGTTTGTCTAGAGTACGTATTATTCTAGTATTCATACACTTCAAGGTTGTAAAACCCTAGCACTATTCAGAGTGCTCGTATTAATTATATTGAAGTGTTTAAGGTGTGAATTACTTGTGTTCGTGTTCTTCTTAAGTTAATTACTATATTCCGCATAGTGATTAAGGTTACATACAAGTCAGCTTCTATACATTATTGTCTTGGTTTATCTAAGATAGTAATTCTAGATCAACTGCTCAACTGGGATCAACACTATCTAATGAATTAATATACATGCAGAACCTTCTTACAGCTCTTAGGATCTTCTTTTGGGCGTGTCTTGGCACTCTCCTTCTGCTGTAGTCGACTTTAGGGTTTGGTAAAAGGTCCCTTAAATTCGTGTAGGCCTTGGGTATTTATAGTTTTTGTCTGAGGGGTCGATGCGGCGCATGTAATTGTTAGATGCGGCGCAGTGACTTAACTTCGCGTGGGGTCCAAGATTAATATATTCTAAAATATTCGTACACCTTCTTTAGATGCGGCGTATCTTGATCTTTGATGCAGCGTATATATGCGTATATATATTAAAGTCTTGGATCTTTATCTGGTGAAATCTTGGTAGAGATGCGCCGTGCTTCATAAGTAGATGCGGCGTATCTAGAGTAGAACAAGCTCGATCTTCTTCGTTGACCAAAGTTTCATATGCGACGCATGTCAGAATGACATGCGGCGCATTCTTCAAAGTCAGGCAATGGTCTTCGAATTCATCTAAGTATGATGTTACGTCGTATCTGTTGAGTGAGATACGGCGTATCTTCTGGATTCCAGTAGACTTTTGACATCTTGCTCGTTTCGCTCCATTTTTAGTCCAAAATCGCCAACTTTCACCAAATACCTGTTTTTACCTGAGAATTACAAAAGTAAACATAAATGCACCAATTCTCATACATAATATAATAAAACAGGTCAATTAGATAGGATAAATGATGATAAAAATATGTACTTATTTGAGTTCATCAAATATCCCCCCACTTGAACTTTACTTGTCCCCAAGTAAACCTTAAAATTTAATCTTATGAAAATAGGTCCTGAAGGATATTTATCATTAAGCACGTATTCGTCTATTGTCATTATCACACAACTAAACACTTAACGAAGTAGAAAACAAAATAATATTTCAATGTAAAACCAATTCTAAATCGTTTAGTTGCTCAGTCGTGACGAATATTCTATCATAAGCTTGGCAAGGATACACATCTCCACCACTAAAGCCAAGGAGTAACAAGTATAAAGCGGTAAAAAGGGTTTTGGGTTAAAGGGTTAAACCTAGCTTCGTTCAAATATCTCCTGCACAAACTTGGTACATCACTAGCGCGAGTCCTCGATGCCTCTCCTAGCGGATGGTCACTAATGTGCTCCTTGGATCGCTAGCGCGTTACTTGCGTAACGGATGGTCACCAATTCCTAAACTAGATCGCTAACAACGCTATTCAATTAATCTAATACTCGGATGGTCACTACCTCATTCACACATTTGATATTCTCACTTGGCCATCATTATATCCGGATGCTCGAAAGCTAACAACGGGTATAACAATACGGTTGGGTATGGATAACATTTAGGATATAAATTGGTGTAAAAATAAAAATAAACACGAATAGATTAAAATCCTAAGTGTGGTTAATTAATTTCCCAACCATCCCATGAATAAGACTCAATTTATTGGATAACTGATTGAGTCATTTTTAGTACGTTAGGTGAGGAAATTACGCGAGAAATACGTAATAACCCGAGATCGTTGTCCGTACGAAGGATGAATGGAATTGTGATTCAAGTTGTGTGATTCGTGTCGTGAATGTAAAATAAAGTGAGATTGAGAGATATTATAACTATGAAAAGCAAATAAAGCAAACAAAACAATAACGCAAAAGACAATTAAGCTAAAAAGTGTTCTATTCTAAAAAAAACGCGAAATTATTAAAAACTACGTACGAGCACGAAATAAAAAGTGAAATCAAAGCTATACTACACCTACGGGCACAAAAATGATTTTTCTACATTCCAATTATAAAAAGAAAATTTTAAGAAAGAGAATTTTTTTTTACTTTTTATTTATTTATTATAATTTAGTGATGCGTGGTTTTGCAACCTTACAGCAGGTTTTACCTCTCGAGGGATCTCGAGAAGCTTGCAACCCCACCAGGCAGTGTACCTGACCGGTGTAGTATAGTGAGGTGGTAAGTACGGGGGGATTGATCGTTCTCCACAGGTAATAATGTTCGTTAGGTCGTGACAACTACTCTAATTAGGTCTAAGGGTGAGGGAAGATTATTTTTGTATTTTTATATTTTAGGGAAAGCAAGTAAAATCTCGGGTATTGGAGGAAGGGCGGAATTAGTTGCTAGTCAACTAACCCAGATATCTACTATTGCAAAAGAAAATAAAAGCTAATTACCTAAGTTGTGAACGATATGGGGAGAAAGCGTGTTTACTTAGATTTCATTACTCCCTAACTATCTTTTACCATTCAATTGGTGTGTTTGTTAATTGCGTGGATGAAGGGTGTATTTCTCAAATCATGGGGTGGCGTACTTAACTCCCCAATTTGGTGAGCTCTTATCTCCTCCTACTTTTACATGCACCAACACATAATCATAGGGATTGTAAACAGTGGCTCACGATGATAATACTACCTTAATAGCCTAGTACGCATCAACTACATGTCTCCTAAGACGTCTAGCAGGTTACATATAAGAGATTAGCTAGTTTTCTTAGGCCTGACATCGATGAAACAATCATCCCAACAACCAACACACACCAATCAATCAATAATCAATAGTTAGGTTTCATTAGATCTAAGCAAACACAAAGATAATTAGCCGCGCATGTTAATTGAAAGACAAACAAGAGATATAATCAACCAACACATAGACATATTGATTGAATAAACGATTACTTATCTTTAATTGAACATGTAAGATCCAAGGGTTTGGAAACCCTAAAAAATGCAGAAAATTCACCTAGGGTTTTCTCTCCACAAAGTTGCACACAATGAATGAAAAATCAAGGAGTATATATAGAAAAATAGGGGCTGACGGCGTTACCATTGGGTCTGACGCCGTCACCCCGCCGCCACTTAGGGTTCTCGGATGGCCACCTTGACATCGTCCCATGTAAACTGCTAAAATCCTTCTCTGGCTTATCAAGAGCTGACGGCGTCAGCTCACTCTTGACGGCGTCACCTCATAGATTTGGCTAATCTTTCACACTTTGTCGAATTCTTCACTTTTATGCTCCGAAAACGTTCAAAATGCTTCCTTTTCTTCATTTCCTCTCCAAAGCACCTAAAATGGCAAAAGGAATGATTTAGGGCATTATTTGATCAAATAAATACGATTTCGGGCTTAAATGACCCCCGAAAAGCGACACACTTTTCGTCTCATCAAATACCCTTACACTTGAGATTTGCTTGTCCTCAAGCAAATGCGCTTTTCTTCCTTGCAAAAATACATGTTAGGGGTCATTTAGCACGAATATAAAAGTAATTACAACAATCAATCGTTCCACCCTAGCTAAGACAAGCACGGAGATTACATACTAGCACCTCACAAGTGGTGTTTAGATACTCACATCTCTCAAGTGTCATAAATATAAATCTCATAAATGGGAAACGGAAAATATCTCTCACTACCTGTCATAGCAAATAGATTACCATAGGCTTGGGAAAGGATCAAGGAGCGTCTCCACTAGGCGTAAGCACCTAAGATAAACTATCAAAGAGGGCTTTATAAAGGGTTATAACGTTAGGTGTGGGGATAAGGAAAACACGGTTTGTTGGATATGGGAGTTTTTAAGTGGTGGCTAGTTAACAATCTTGGTTGATTACAAGTACTTTACAATGTTGCTAAGACAAGAATAGACTCGATCTTAAGCTAACAAAACAAAAAGATAAAATAAACTTAGAATAAAAAGGGATGGTAGTCCGTATGTTTTTCTCTTTTCTTTTTCTCATTTTTTTTTCATTTTCATATTTTTTTTCTTTATTTTTTTTTTGTTTTTTTTTTGCATACACTTTTACCCTACCATCCAAAATAATACATCGTAGGGAATTGCATTCCCCTTACACTTGAATTTTTACATAACTTTATATAAACTATTCTAATGATTCGAATTAAGATAATCGAAAAACTTGGAGTACTCTTTAAATATTTAGCACATATGGGGGTAATAATGTTGTTCTTCCCCATTACTCCATTACACTAGTACTTTACCCATGAGTCCCAATTGTCCCAAAACAATATGTACAAGGATATGACTCGACTTAGCAACCATGTAATCAATTAGAAAGTTAACTTGGGTTTAAACATATGTTATCACAATAATGCACTAAAGGTGAGTGCATACAAGGTAGGCTAAGGCGATTTGGGTGTACATTTAGTGGGGTGTAACAAATTCTCATTTTGAGTAAGATGCTCAAAGGTCGAAACTAAAAGATAGGCTCAAAGGGGTATACTAGGGGTATCGTGTACCAAAAATGGATACATCGCAAAGGGTGTGGGAGAATTACTTGACCAATGTAGCCAATGTAATTATAACAAACAAAAACACAGGTTTAACACAAAAACAAGGGTTTATCCTAATATCTCTTATCATTTAGTAGATCTTACTACACGAATGTAGTCTCACTTGTGGACTAGGAATGGTCCTAACGCAAGTTCTAGAATCTAAGTGCTACCGGTACTCACATCATAGCATCAATAGTGGATGCTTTTCCTACCAATTCTAGGGGCGAATCCTCACATATTTGGGTGGAAAATTTTTTAGTGGTACGGTTTTTGTGCTAGTCATGTAATTCCTATCCATGAGACGCTTTATCCGAGCTAGAGTTTCACTCCTAAATGTTGCAAAAAATTTTAAATTTGTGCCAAAATTACTCTAATACGTTTTTTACTCGGTTTCATTGCACTTTTACCATCTTTCAAGCAAATAACAAGCATAAGTGTATTCTCTAAGGTATCGTACTTGTGGAAAACTAGAAGGGGGGGGGGTTGAATAATTTTTAGTCCGTTTTATAATTTATGTAAATAAGTTTAGGTTTTAAAAACTTCGATTCTAGTTTATGTGACTTCAAGACTTGCACAATATGAACAATGATATGTAAACTAATTAAGCAAGTATATTGTATGTAAATAATAAATGAAAGATTAGAGTTAGAAAGATCAAACCACAACACAAGGATTTATAGTGGTTCGGCAACAAGGTCTCCTCCCTTGTTCCTACTCCACTCCCCGAGTAGCGTTCTCGAGAGTTTTCTTCAGTAAGTTAACAAGCTCCCTTTTGGCGGAGAAAACCTTTACACACCACAACATTGCTTATAGACTTAACGACACTAAGCTAGATGTCGATCACAACACACCACAATCTTGAGCACAACACACCACGTCTTGAGCACACCACGACTTGAGCACACCACGACTTGAGCACACCACGACTTGAGCTTCTTCACACCACGGCACTACTTGTATGCACACTTTATGCTAAACACGACTACTTACAAATACACAACTTCTATACACAAATGTACACAACTTTTATATATACAAACACTAATAAGGTTGGATGAGTAGGAGTGTTCTTCTTTTGCACTTTGGAAGAGAATGAATGATGAGGGATTAATCACTTGAAACAAGGATTAAGAAATGTAATGATCAAAGGGATTTAGAAAGAGTTTGGAGAGGTTTGGATCTGAAAAATTTCGTGCAAAAGGTGAGGAAAAATACCAGGTTTGAAGTGGTATTTATAGACAAAATTTTTGACAGGGGAGCGTGGCCGGTCACCTTAAATAGGGGCCGGTCACGTTAATTTTAAGGTGACCGGCCGTGTATATTTAAGGTGGCCGGCCATCTGCACCTGCCTGGAAGTTTTGTCTTTTGTGGGGAAAATTTATTTGGAGAAAAACTAACTAAGATTGGTTAAAAATTTGAATTCTAGTTGTTAGAATATTTAAAACACTTTTCTTTATTACCAAATTTTTTTTTATAAAATATATAATTAGTTTTTATAATTAAATAAATTTTATGGTATTTAATTAAATTCCCCTTTGATCATTAGATGTGTTAATCACTTGTTTATTCATACCTTAAGTGATTATGTTTGGATTAGGTGATATAAACTCATTTAATCACTTGTTTTCGTATTAACTTTACGTTTAATGTTTTTGCGTTTTGTGATCATCAAAACAAAGAGATATTAAGAAATATAAATAGCGTTTTTATATCAACAATCTCCCCCTTTTTGATGATTACAAAACCTAAACTCATTAAACCATAAGTTTAAATAAAAACAAGATTTTACGTATGAGTTTATATTACTTCTCCCCCTTTTTGTAAAAATCAAAAAGGTTATCCCGAGTTGAATGGATCTCCCCCTTGATGTATGCTCCCCCTCGTTTTGAGGTTATAAGTTGAATTGAGATATGGAGGTTCTTGCAAAAAATATTTAGTGGACAAGCAATATATATATATATATATAACATGCAAGAAAATGTAATAGAAAAACGTACTCATATTCATTAAATATAAAAGAGTACAACAAAGTTGCATGAAAAACTACTAATACATGCAAATAATAATCATACAACAACATACTAATAATGAACCAAACAACTAGTATAAAGCTCCTCATAGAGCTTCCTCCCAAAATGGTTTGAAATTAATTTATTAAATAACCACCATGCATGTCTAAACTTGTGGGAGAGATGGTGATAGTGGAGATGGAGATGGTGGAGGAGTGTTTGTTGATGGAGGTGGTGGAGGAGTGTTTGTTGTGGATAGTGGAGGAGTTGTGTTTGTTGGTTGGTTGCAACAAGTTTTCAAGGTGTGAGAACATGTAGTGGATTTCGTCCCTTAGTCCAAAGACTATGGTTCGGTTATGGATGCAACAAAGGCAAGTGTCTCCATGAGCTTCAAGTAAGCTCCATGGGACGGGGTTGTAGGTTGGAGGGTTATTAGGTGGTGGTGGTGAGAAATGAGCATCAAGTGGGGTGAATGGTGACATTGTTAGAGTAATGTCAAGGGATGGATGGTCATTTGTTGGTGGTGGATGTGGAATTCTTGGTGGAGGTGAAAGGTGGTTATTGATGTAGTCATTAATGGAGGATGTGGATGGTAAGGAAGATGTTGAGGTTGCATGGGTAGAAGGTGTTTTGGATGGTGCATTAGGAGCACTTGGAGATGAGCATGGTTTTTGTGGAGATGGAGTAGTATTGTCCTCTTGAGTGAGGTCAATGAACAATTGTTTAGGAGGGATTATGACAAGCTTTTGTCTCTTCCCATTTGTTGAGTTTGAAGTTTTTGGTGAGGACATGGTTTGATGTTTGAGTTTGATGGTTGAGAGTGTTTGAGGATGATGGATTGGAAGTAAACATGCATGGGATTTATAAAGATGAAAACATGTTTAGAAAGGGTACTAATTTGAACTTGAAAAGGTTTATTCCAAAATCAGTTTAGTTTTATAAGGAAATGATAGCTGAGACTACCAAAAGGAAGTCACAAGATGCAAAAGAAAACAGTGAAAAACACTGTATGGGGGCCGGTACCCTTAATTCTAGGCCGGTCCCCTTAAAATTAAGGGTGCCGCCCTTATGAATTAAGGGTGCCGCTCATCTGACGAAAAATTTTTGAAAATTTTGAATTTTTTTTTGAAAAGATGGTATTTTCTTGTTTGTATTTGCAGCAAACTCTATTTGGAATTTCATATTAGTTTTTGGTTCATTTGATAGCATGCATGCAATATATATATAAAAAATTATATAAATATAAACTAAACAATTAAGCATGCAAGCAAGTAAAATGATCATAATAATAATAAGATTAGATAATAAACTAACTAAAAATCATCCAAACAAGTAATAAGTACTTCCAAACAAGTTGGAAAAACAACTACATAAGACATAGTTCAAGTAGCACATAAAGAAAATAAATAAAAACTTCTTCTATCTCTTCTTTCTTTCGAACATGTTCTTGATCGTCTTGCCGATTGCTTTGAATCCTCCTTGCATTTCCTTATGCATGCTTCTTTGACGATGAAGTATTTCCTTTTGAGTAGCATAAAGGCTTTCGGTAGTAGGAGGAGGTGATGGAGATTTAGAGCCAGGAAAGACGATATCCTCTAAACTTTCCTCGTAGGTAGTAAAGGGAGAGGTACTAGCTCGTGGAGCGTCATCCTCGGTCTCGTCATCGTCCTCTTGATTTGAGGATGAGCCATGATAGCTATGACAACGAGAATTCCCTTTATCACTACGAGTTCGTCTAGTGGGTTTGAGAGCGAGAGGACGAAGAGTAGGATACATGGAATCGTATATACTTTCGTCAAGATCATCGTAAGTACAAATCACGTAACGGTATAGACGAGTGAGAAACATGCCATACGGAAGATTCGCTTTTGGTGTCTTCCTCGCACAATCAATTCTTTTGATGAAGAAATAAGCCAAATTGTATTGATGCTCGGCACTAATACAATACAACATGTGCGCAAGGCATGCCGGGAGATGGTCCCGGTGGCCTCCGGTACCGAACGCATTCTCGCGAATGAGTTCTTCCCAACGCCTCATGGCGGGGTTTAATTCTTTCAAAAGAATTTGATTTGCGGAGATGGGCACATCGCGAGATTTGATTTTGCGGGTGGTAGTGACACGTTCCAACCCGAGGAGTTGATGAATTTCGTCAGGAGTGGGGAGTTCGGAACGATATGGGCCAGTATTCGGTCGACACCGATCAAGGGATTCGAGATCCCATTCATTGGTGAAGGCCGCTTGACCCCGAAAAGGAATGCCAAGAATTTGGCCGAAGCGCTCGAGTGAAAGAGTGATGAATCGGTGTTGAATCATGAAGGATATGAGAAGGGTGCCGTAGTTATCGGTTTGTACCGTAACTTGGCTATAGAAGTCGACAATGAAGCGAGGATGGATGGGTTCATTTATTTCGAAAAGGCAATTGAAATTTATGGAAGAGAATAAAGGTTGAATGAAGTCGGATTGAAAATAAGCTTGGTCAACGGTTCGACCCTCGTGGATATTTCTATCCTCGATTTGCTTATAGAAGTGGGCTATAGTGGGGGAAGTAGTAGGAAGTTGGGAGACTTTAGGAATATAGTTTCGAGTAAGAGCAAGATCATCACCTTTAGGCATTTTTTACCTATTCATGATAACAACAAGAAAAATTACTCTTGGGCCATGAGTAGCTGTACTTTCCCTCCCAGGCAACACCGGTGATATAACGGATCTGAATGTCGGGTCGATGAGTGAGACTTTCCTCAAAACAAAAAGCGTGTGTGGTAGCTTCTGCATGCAATTGCAGGCACCGAGTACTTTATACTCAATCAGAGGCCCTTTAAAACAAATAAAAAAAAGTATGAGCAACTAACATATCGTAAGATAAACTGTAGGTGAATATATTAAAAACAATGCATTCGATCCAATGTGCAGTACCTCTGCGCACATCCAGTGTTGCAGAACTATTTGATGTCCCTGTTTGCAGAACCGTAGCTTGGGGTCTGTCTGGGTGAGTGAAAGCTGGTCGGCTTTGCAATGCAGCCTGTGTTTCTGATACACCTACAATTACGTTCGCATAAGAAACCCACTATCAGTGGGTAACACATTGTAAAACAAATAAGCATACAGTAGAAGGAAAACACCATAACTCGGTACATTTGCCATACCTCTATGTCAACGGCGTGATCCAAAGTTGTTCGTTGCATCACTTTGTGGATCGTCCATTAATAGTACCGGAGCGCATGGTACATTTGTTCTCATTTCTGGTTCACCCTATGTTTCTGGCACACATATAATCAGGTTCACACAACCTAACATAAGTAATTTAACTATTGTAAAAAGAAATCAATAAGAAAACAAATAAAAGCAACACAGTTCATGACATATGGCTTACCACTGGGTGTGCCCGGGGTTATAGACCTACTTCTTCCATCTCTCTGAGGAGGTGTCGGTTGTGATCCCATTGGGCTCACGACATCCGCTCCTATTTGTGAGAATGCCCCTCCTTCTGATATACATATAAAAAGAATAAAATAACAGCTTTAACGGGAAAATAATTAAGAACATAGATACGGACGTTGCATAGGTATCTGATTTTAGTGATGCTTATCAGAAATTCAGAACTAAATAATAAAGAGCGACTCATTTACCTTGTATTATGTAAATAGCCATTGTCGACAAAAAGCTCCATCACAGCCGACTGCAACAGAATTAAAATGCAATTGTCAATTAAAAATCATGACTTTCGTCTAATAAAAATCAAAAATTAAGTAACTAAATTACAATTTCATCACAGCCTCTGTTATTTCTACCAGTAAATAAAGGATATGAACATGATCTTCACGGCCTCTCCAAAGCTGTTCCAAGCTGTGACAATAAAGTGTATGGTCGAAATCATTAGCAAAAAAGCTGTGACAATAAAGTGTATGGTCGAAATCAATTGGTAACATTACCCCTGATGATAATTTATAAATAAGTGAAAAGACTATATGAGGTATAAAAAGCGAAGGCGAGTGCTTAAATGTTGAGATCAAGGAACGGGATAATGTGCAGGGCGTACGGAACCATTAGGCTTCTTGTGGAGGAACTTTTCAGTTTCAGGATTAAATCTTGATGCTCATAGAAACTTCAAGTCTTCAACCTACAACAATTTATGTCAACAGTATTAATATTGTTATAGATGTAGTCATTAAACCTTTAAATTCGAGATAATTTAAGATGTAAAAAATCAATAAGCCAAAACAGTTGTCTGACATCTATATGAATTAACTAAAGGGGCCAAGTAGGCGTAAGGGGTCGGAATTGGAATTCTTCATCTTTAGTATGGGCCAAAACGCACTGAGTTGACTCGAAAACACTTTTTTTTGTCCATTTTTGCAATTTTTAGCTAAAAGCTAATGCATTATATGTGGTTACATGACCTTATTATTAAAACATTTTTGATGATTTTAAGCTGCTGAAGTTTGGTCCATTTGCCCCTTCCCCCTTTGGCCCTTTCTACAAATTTTGTTTATCGGTTTGAGTTTTAGATAATCTATACCACCTCTACAATATTATCAGGTTTACCTGGAAATTATTGAAGCTGCGAGATGGGATATTATCATCAAATTCCTTCATTGTGTCCCAAGGCCCATGACCAACACCAACTAATACTATTGATAGTGGAAGCTTAGTGTCAAAAACCAAAGCTTCACTTCAGCTCGAGACCATAAAAAATGTTTATATACTTATTATTAAGTTTGCAGACATACACCTTGCTTCAACTATGGCATCTACAGTTTTTTGTTCTTGTGGACTTAGTCGACCAGCTTCGGTATCAACTCTTCTTGTAACCTATATAATAAGCAAAACACCGGTCATATACATGATGGTACAGTAACTCGATTAAAATTTTCATCAACAATAGGATGGTGGGTTTGTGTAAAAGAGTCGCGACCACTTTTTTGTTAAAGTTGCAGAACACGTTTTGTATTATTTGAGGCTTGGAACTCCAAGGAGCTGACAACTCCTAGTTGGGCAGGTGTAGCTACAAAAAAAGCATTTATAAAACCTCATTTAGAAACTCGTGTATGTTGTAAGAAGCAGCAAATCGACTATAACGAACATAAAATCAGCAGTGAGCCTTACGGTAGCTGTTGTTTTGTGTGAAAGAAGCATGATCACCATTGTCCAAATGTGAGATCGGATGGGAACATTATTCAACAGCCTTTTTCTAACAACAAATAACAACATTTTTGTAAAATTTCATAATGTCATCCACAAATGTCAAATATCGATGTCAACGATTATTTGAAGGGAGGTGCCCAAAAGAAGACAATATACATGATTACAAAAAATTATAGAGTCTCCTCTCACGCGAATATGCCCAAATGTCGGTTCACCTAATCAAGATGAGGAATCCAGAATACATAACATCAGAAAGGATTAACCACAAAGTCATAAAACGCAACATTTTTGCAAATAGGTAAGTAAAATACCTTAAGGGTGAAGTAAATGATAAATTTTCCAAGGATTCTATGTCCATGGTATCTCGAGTGGGTTTTCCCTGGATTGTGAGAGTAGATCGCTTTCAATTTCTAGTGCAACAAATGAATCATAAAACTTTTGTATACGCATAGAACCGGTCTTGTGGATGTGAACTATTTAAGCACAGAGTGTCAAGGCCTGTAACAATTCTCACACCCCTAACAACTTCAGATCCAATAAATTTAAGCCAAGGGTATAGCCATAATCGTTTATGCAAATATGAGGCACACAAACACTCTTTAACAAATACGGAACATTAACAGACAAAAATACTACAAAATTACCTTTGACTAATACGTTTCATAGGCACCAAAAGTCACACCACAGACCATGCATCAGCTGAGAGAAAGCCCTTCCGAAATCCAGATCAGTTGGAACACTTGACGTTTCATTAACCTGCAACACCATTCAAAATTTTAAAAATGATGAGCACATTAACCTCCTCTTTTGCCGCCTAGCATTTCATAAACACAATAACATTTAAAAAATATATATATACATTCATTCAAAATCACCATCAGCAGGGTGTATAATGTTTACCGGTTTAACAGTTTTTATTGTGGTCGGTAAAGGTTATGGTGCATATCTCGCATAGAACCGCAATTGAATTCATATTTTTACACTCTATGCTTAAGGGGATAGGTCGGACATTCCTTGATGGTGTAGGGAAATGGTCCCTCCTAAATGCAGATGCCTCTTTTTCAGCATTTCCAATCCAAGCAACATTTTTGCTCCTTAGCACTGTAATTGTTAAAGATAATCCTGTACCACCAAAAAAAAACTAATTAATAGTTACTACTAATCTTTAGGAGCAAAGCAGTTTCAAGAAAGCAAGCAGCCACAATGCTTGCACTGAAACCAAATGTGCAATCTTCAAAGTTTAAACTCTGTCACTTGACATTAGAACAGTCAAAACTCAAAACACCATAAAAAGGCTAGCAATTTATACAATATTTACGCTAAAACCTAAAGGCGAATCTTCAAAACCATAACTTTTCAATTATTTTACGTATTATATAACGACGAAGGAAAAAAAAACATTTCAACAAATAAAGAATATCTACATTAACATCTTAAACTAATTAGTGTCAAATGAAAAACTGTATAAAATACAACAACGACGTTAATGTTCTAAAATCCTAAACAACAGATATAAGAAGGCCTTTCATCCTATATTCCCTGAAATGGTTTTACCTTGGAGAATCTGTCGGACAAAATCAAGAAAATACCATGAAGCGGCTTTCCATATCTGCGAATTCTGAACTTTGGTGGGTGTCACATCCACACCTGCACTAAACATCAATAAAAAATTCATTGAACTTATACTACTTGGGCGTTCGTAATAAAATTATAGCGAAAATACTACTTGAGAGAAGAGAAATTACCTTTCTAGCAACACCTTATTATACATTTACGCCCATACTTCATTGCATTTGGACGACCTGTGTAACAAAATGATGTAAAACAGCAGATATAGATGACAAAATCAGACACCCATAAATGAAATACTATTAACATAAGCAAAGTAAAACTGCAATGTTCTCATGAAATTCATCAAACACATGGTAGGCACCAAATCAACCAACAATTTTTCAGTAAATTCTGTCAAACCCTAATCTTGATTTAGAATAACAATCAAAACTTTAACCAAATTAGAAAACAATACCCGATCAACCAAGAGGGCAGGACATCACAACATCACCACCATCGTCGCTGTCCGGCGGTATCCTTTTAACTCATGAACCGGATTTGGCAAAAAAAAAAAAAACGGGTTTGAGCAAAAACATCACCGCTCTCAGGAACTATCCTTTTTACCAAGCATCAAAGCTAGAACTAGTAATTTTCATGACTGAAAAAGATGATGAAAACCAATAGATGAGGTGGGAATTGTGGAGAAGGTTCCAGTAACTCTTCCGATCGTGTGAGTTGTATAAGCTTTTCTATGAGATTTGGATTGCGTAGTGTATGGACCGTTTGTGATGGATCATCGGGAGCCCAGAGATATCGCATTTGATGTTTTCTAAATGGAATATTGTTCCACCCAACCAGTGATAACATTCAATTCTTCATTAGTTTATATGGGAGTGAATTTGAGGGAAAAAAAACCCTAATTAAGAAATATATGAAAAGGAATAAATAAAAATTGTAATAAAACACTTATAAAAAAAATTGAGAAAAATTAATAAAACAAAATACTTAATAAAACAATTGAGGAAAACACCCATTTAAAATAAAATGATTGCTACCGTTAACGAAAAAAATTGCAAACGAACTTCCATTCTCGCAAATACATAATATCAAACCGAAAAAAAATTTGTCACACGCGAAACTATTACAACACATTTACTTTCTCGCAAAAACATACTGTCGCAAAAAATTAACGCATCGCAGCATCGCGCGGGCTATCCCACTTGTACATATATGTAAAGATACGGTCTCGAGCGAAGAGACGTAAAAAGATATTTGTTAATGGATCTTATTTTTAGCCCATGTTTGGCGAGGGTTGAGGCCCAACAATCGGAACGTTGTTTCATCAACAATACCGTTTTATATTATTTGTTCCTGCCTTCTACAAACTTACGCCGTCTTTCTCCTCCTACAAAATTCTACCGCCTTGTTTTCTTATAAAAAGCCCAAATATGGGTATTTTTAACAAAAACAATTCCAAGAGAGAATTAGCAGAGATCGATTCGATTTCAAGGTAAGAGAGATTTATATATATATATATATATATATATATATATATATATATATATATATATAAATCTCTCTTACCTTGAAATCGAATCGATCTCTGCTAATTCTCTCTTGGAATTGTTTTTGTTAAAAATACCCATATTTGGGCTTTTTATAAGAAAACAAGGCGGTAGAATTTTGTAGGAGGAGAAAGACGGCGTAAGTTTGTAGAAGGCAGGAACAAATAATATAAAACGGTATTGTTGATGAAACAACGTTCCGATTGTTGGGCCTCAACCCTCGCCAAACATGGGCTAAAAATAAGATCCATTAACAAATATCTTTTTACGTCTCTTCGCTCGAGACCGTATCTTTACATATATGTACAAG
>LBNU01009334.1:49765-79037 GCA_014162995.1 Artemisia annua | reverse complement strand
TAGTAATTTTCATGACTGAAAAAGATGATGAAAACCAATAGATGAGGTGGGAATTGTGGAGAAGGTTCCAGTAACTCTTCCGATCGTGTGAGTTGTATAAGCTTTTCTATGAGATTTGGATTGCGTAGTGTATGGACCGTTTGTGATGGATCATCGGGAGCCCAGAGGGCCCATCTGTTTTTGGCGGGAAACAGACGGGGCAAAACGACGTAGTATCTGATGGGATTTAATATATATTGATAATGTTTAATCATAATTAGTTTAGTCCATCAGCCCATAAATTCCAGCCCATAAGCTTCAGATGCAAGAAGTAAGAATCAACCAACAGGCCCATCAGCTTCCGCTAATAACAAGCCTGACTGTTCTGTTCTTTTTGAAAAACAACATGCTTAATTTAAACTTCTTCCAATCAAGTCACAAATGATGTTAGTGGAACTAATCATAGTTTATTTGATTATAATGGTCAGATGTTTAATATAATTTACTATCGATAAATTATAGGGGGACACACAAAATTATGAGAAAATTATGTTTATTTTTTGAAAAAATAAACTACTTAAAATATAAGTTTTATTTCGCAAACGTATCCTATCAAAGATTTTAAAAGAATAATGTTTTTTAATCTCTTGAAATCATGTACTCCTTCATGTAACTTATAATAATAATCTCAATTTTTAATTTTTCGCTTCATCTACATTTGCAACTATATATCCGGTTCCGTTAAAACTTAAAAGTGATATGTTTCAATCTGAAGATTTCATATGACTTAAAGTTGAACCAAAGACTATGATACACACTACGACAAAAAATAGTCACTTAACCAACTTCAAATCCAATGCTAATATCCGATACTTTGGAGCAACCCATAAGGCTTAAAACATGCCATTTTCAGCTAACAATTTAAAAATATCATGACAACGACTATCTAATTTTGTTTTCCTTAGTTTAATCAGTAACATGTTTTTGGCTTTGTCAGTTCATGTCTTCACCCACTCAATGTCCCTTATTTATACTCAATGTCACACTCTTAAATATGCGTGATTCTTTCCTACGAAATCACCATAGTTTCACGATAAATAATGAGTTATGAAGCTGTACGGAAAGCTTGGTTAGTTGCCGCTAGCATTGGGGCAGTCGAGGCGTCGAAAGATCAAGGTGTGGCTAGGTGGAATGGGCCTCTTAGGGAACTTCATCGTCACGCTGAAACCAAACTTACATCTTCTTACTTGAAAACAACTTTGTGTTCGACGACGGGTGGTGAATACAGAATGAAGAGAACGAAAGATGGTTCGATGAACAAAGTCATGGAGATGAACTACTTTGGTCCAAACAGTGTAAGATTTTAGCCCGTTGCATATACATCGAGGGATATATTACGTATGTTAAATAAAGTTACATTTGTTACCGTTGGTAATATTTTATGTTCTTTTGAGCAAATGTAACTTCTTCTAACAGATGCAATTAATCTCCCCAAAATAAGCAACACTGGTGTTATAAGCCCGTTAGTATTCATAAGTTGTATCAACCGATCGAATCATGTCATTGATTCGATTTTGTGATATATATGATATTTAGTTAGAACGTTTATGTTAACTCATGCTAAACATTTGTGTTTAACTATCGATTTTTTACCTCAAAATTAAGCAGATAAGTTGACTAGATGAGGTTAATCACTCCATCATCAGGACAAATAATAATCAACAAATAAATGAACATATTTCATAAATATAACTATAGTTCCTGTTTCCTTATTTTACCAACATATACATCAATATATATTCTCAAAAATCAAAATCATCTTGATTCGGCTTGGGTGAAGTAAGCAAAGCTGCATAGAGTCTTAATCGGTCCTCCCCAAGCGAAGAGCATCTTGATAATGGTCTTCTTGGCCTAATAAACGACAATGAGGTCAAAGTGAGCCTATGTCGATACCTCCTCCAGGCCAATTGAATGGCAACCGCTGCCCAAGTCCTCCAACCGGGAGAATAATATCGCGCACTCCTCTTTACCTTTTCATTCACAAATGTATATCTAAAATGTTGTGTAACGTATTTTACATCATCGGCTTCTAGCCCAAAAGCCTCCGTAGTTTCTAGGGTCACAAGTGTTGATGATGATGGAGGTAACCTTTCAATGAAGGGCCGCCTAAGGCACCATGATAAAAGCTCGTCGCCACTAAAGTTTCCAGGGCCTAACATACAACAACTTTTAACACCATCTCGGAGAAATTGACTACTTTGGAGATGACCTCTTACTATGAACAACATTCTTTGTACAGGATCACCTTCTCTTGCAATCTATTATAAAAAAAGTCTTAATTAAGAAAATTAATATTTGGATCAAGGAAAAGTAAGTACTTAAACTTATGTATAAGTAAAATATTGGTATGTATTTGTGCAGAAAATTAACACAGATGAAGAGGATGAATTAAAGTCATTGACTGCTGACATAATAATTCTTTTTGTAAAACTAAAAGCTAGTGATAATAAAGGTTAGAGTTTAGATGGACTTACAATTTCTCCCTTTGTAAAAATGAGGGATTTTACCCGGTCGCATATGTTCTCGAGTACCAAATTGTCCATATGCTGAAATAGAGGCACCTGTCGAACTAAGTCCAAGCAAAGATGATACTTAATGTCTCTCCGTAGGCCCTCAGGGAGATTACGTATCATCTCACATTCATCAACACCACGCATTGCAGCCCATCGTTGCCTCTCATAGTTCCTTACTCTTTGTCGGAATCCTTGAGGTAGGTGCCTCCTCCTCATCCACCACTCTATATTCCTCATTTTCAATTGCATAGCTTGTTTCATTGATGTTGTCGCGTGTAGGAAAACCTACAAACATCCATGCCCCATTAGAAATGCTTATGCTTTAGATATTGAGGTCGACTCATCAAACTAATTACTCCGTATTAGCGTACCTTAATATTTCCTATCAACATAGTGACTAGAAGAAGCCCCGTTGTGAGGACGATTATGATAAAAACAACTTCTAGCCAGTCCGTTGTGCTCTCCAAGTTCCCAAATGTACTATATAATACATAAGACGAAAATTTATTTCATAACATTCAAAGCTGACCTGCTTAGAAAAATTGTTCAGGAAAGATCAAGTTAAATTGGGTTACCTTAGTGTCATAAGTCCCCAAAAAATAGGAAAGAGTATCTTCTCCAAACGGCTATCGTTGGTAACAAGTTGAAGAGTCCATTTATAAGCTCCATAGCTAAAATTGTCGTCGTTCTCAAGGCAAGCTGACCGTGCCTTATTATCCGCACTCCATGAAAGCCTCGCTTGATCATTCCTGAAGTTGTTGGTGCCATAATAAATAGGGTCTTGACATGTCAAAAATCTAGAAAAACAAAGTCCGTTTGCTTCCATACATTTTTCTTTCAAGCATTTTGCTGCCCTTTGTGTGCCAAGCAAGTACCAACAAGCTCCTACAGCCTAAGATCAACGGCTTTCATTTAAAAAATGGTCTGTATGCAAGTTAAGACGACGTCTAGTTCATATATAGAAGAAAAACTTACATGAGAGGCAACGAAGTATGCGATCAAATTGAGAGCGATTCCCCACCAGACGGTACCAAATATGTATCCAGATAGATTTTGCATTCGTCGCAAAAGACATATCGAGTGATATATCTTCGGTAGGTATTGGAATAGGAACATGATTAAAGCAATTGTCATTGTCTCCGTCGTCGAACCCTTCTTTAGCAAAGCCGGGATCACTACCCATAATACTAGCTGCCAAAAAAACCAACTTATTTCACAAAATTTAATTTTTTTATGTGCACGCTGTAAAACGAACTTTAGATAAACATTTAGAAAACAACACAATCATATAAATGAATTGAGCAAGTATACATGAACTTGATGCACAATCTCAACACCAAGTAATTATCTCACATTAGTAATATGTTCAAAATACACCAACTATTTTTACATGTACATGATGTCTAATGACAAATGCACACACGCACTTGCTCTAACATATCTCCTAGCTAGTTAGAACTTGAACACTCAGTTACAACACCATAAGTACATAATTAAGTATATAACGTATACAACTAGATCGATTAGACGCCTCTTTTGGTTATTTGAACATTAGACTACAAAACTGCAACGAACTTAATTTTACATTTCTTACTATACTTTTCGTTTAATGTATATCTTTCATGAAAATGATACTTACTTAAACTTAGCGCAACCATGAGATGTAGTGTTTATTTTTTTGTTTGATCAAACCGCGCAGTTTGATTAACAACACTAGCAAGAAGCTAGTACCAAGACTGCAAAGATGCAATGTAACAAAGATTATCAAACTACTCTATCAGCAAATCTAGGAGTGTTTATGTGTATGTAAAAAGTAATTAAAATGTAAATTTAATTTCTTGTTTTGCTTTGTTTAGTTCACAAATATATAACTTAGGCACTACTATATGTTATCCAATTCTTTAAATAAATAAATATTACTAATAAACCTGAGGGATTGGTAGGATGACGAATAGATCAAACAAAACCCTTCTTACAGCCACCCTTAAACCCTTATCATTCGCCACGTTACATGACTTCCTCGTTTTAACGTCGTAACGTGACCACCTGCTCCACTCAAACTGCAACCACATGTTAACCAAGTGCAAGACATCCGTCATGCACCGAACCACCGTGACTGTGACTGCAAACCACCCATCTATAAACATACACATCCATGACTCACTTATGGATAATGGGTAGAAGAACAAAGGGTCAATAAACAAGCCCGTGGTGCATATCAACACGTAGACTTGCTCCCATGCTTGTCGAAAACCGAATCCAGCATGTATAATGCTAGGTTTCGACGTTTCTTCGAAGTCTGAGTCGAGCTCAGACTCCGAAGAAGTATCTGAAAACTCATTTCGGCTAGTCATTTTAACTAGTATAGTGTTATGAACGAAAAAAAAGAAAAGAAAATGATGTGTACATACATGCGGTATATATATAAATATAAATTTGTGTTTGAGAGTCATATAGAGAAAGGGGTACACGTGGAAATGATAGTATAACGAGTGTGAGGTTTTGATACGTAAGTCAGGTTGGTTTTCTGTAGACTGTAGTAATAAGATGATATCTACATACGTGGTGTACATGTACCAAAAAGACCTTCTGTATACATACATGTGAGTCTAATTTGGGTTAATTGGTTCAGCTAATTTGGGCTAAATTTTGTATCTTCGTATTCAGTTTTCACTTTTCATAAACAAAAAACAAATAGTTTACCAGCAAGCTTTTTGTTTGGTTTCATTCGATTTTAGATCTAGGAAAAGCTTGTATAGCTATTGGCCGATCATGAAAACGAGTCGTGCTCGAGCCTGAAAAATATGTTACAAAGCCGAGCTCGAGCTTAAAAATATATAAGGCTCAAAACAAGTCCGAGCTCGAACTCGAGCCTAATAAATATAAATCAGTGTAGCTCAAGGTCTAGCAGGTTCGGGCTCGGCCTGGCTCGTTTATCCATCCGCAAAGAAGCTCTACTTAACCAAACTTGAGACTATCGATATAATTTCATATACTGACTAGCTATTAGTAAACACTATGACCACATATATTATTTTTTTTGGGTAAAAGGGTTTATTCACCCTGGTAAAATGCATTATCCAAAAAAAACATTGAAGTACAAAGGACGAGGGTGACTCCCTCGACTCAGTCCCGTAGGACACTTACACACTCTCATATAAGAATGACACACCATTCTTATAACTTACACAAATGAACCAACCAATAATAACTAAAGTAAATAGAACATTACAAAACTACTCAAAAATACTCTTGAGCCTTCAAAGTCACTATGGCCGTTCACTTACTTCCATGAAGAACACTTCAACTTGCACTCTAAACCATTCTACCTACGACGAGTATTCAAGCGAATATTATTACTTTTCCTTGGCTTGTGTTTCCTTGTCTAATGGCTTAAATTTTACCCCTTTCATGCCATATTTATTTATTGTTCATTGTATTAAAAAAAATGTGGCAAAATTTCTGTTCACCTCAGAATTTAATACGTAAAAAAGTTTCTTTGAAAGATGAAGATAAAATTTTATTACTGTTACAGTGTAATGATTATACTTATCTTAAATTGTGTTTTTTTATATCTGTGGACAATAATTCTTGGACGATGTAAGAGAGCATGTTTTAGTACTCCCGTTTGAATTGAATAAATTTATTATCAAGAGCTAATGATCGATATGTTATATTGTCATGAATTAGTTATCGAGCACAACGCAAGGGTTGATCTGCATCAACTTGAACCATGACCAACATGTATCAAGAAATGTGATCTATTGGGTTGAGGCCAAAGAACCATACTATCATATCTAATTCATCAGAACATGCACAAACATGAAACAACTTATTAAAAGGGCAAAATATTTATTAATGCATCATACTTGCCACAAATGTGACTTTCGTGTAGCGAATAAAAAACTTTTCTTTTATGGGTACTAAACTTTCATTTTTTGGCCTTTTTGATGAACTTTTGGACGTTTTTGCCCCTCAGTTTTTTAAAAATCCAAGGGCAAAAATGTCCAAAAGTACATCAAAAAGACCAGAAAATGAAAGTTTATTACCCATAAAAGAAAAGTTTTTTATTCGCTACACGGAAGTCACAAAAGTGACAAGTTCAGTACATTAATAAATATTTTGCCCTTATTAAAATCCTTTCTGGGATATAATTAAGTGTTAATGTATGTATATATAGTTAACATAAATTAATACATCACATCCCATGATTAAGAGATTGATTAAGCTCATTTTTCCTTCCTTAACTTTATGGACATATAAACATAACTAAAATCTGTTTAGATGTGTATTTAGATTAATCTGATTATTCTGATGAATAATAAGAATATAACTAGATAGAAAAAGTATTTATTGGACTATAAATTTTGTTGCATCAAGTAACTTACCTAGCGAATATTGAAAAACAAAATCTTGTTGGACACTTATAAGGTTAATCATATTAAGATTTATCAAAAACTATCAAACAAATTAATATATTATTATAGGTTTTAAGTGTGATCATATGTTAACACAATGAGAACCTAATAACATGATGCATAGCATGAAACCTTGTTTTGTATCGTATGTTTAGAGTGGGTGATTAATCCGGCCTTACTTCGCTTGTAAATCATGTTATGATTTATTCTTCCAGCTTCTTGCTAGTTTATTAATATACGGTCATTCAAAAGAAGCATATATATCATGTATTATCGATTTATTTTCAGCGACCCTAATGTAGTATCTAAGTAATTTCATAAATAATCAATTAAGCTAATAAACAAAAAATCAATATCTTTACTATCAATATCAAGCATAGGGTAAAACTTGCATGTGCAAAAATAAATATGGAACCTGTGGTATAGGAAGGATAACGAATAGATCGAAAAAGAAGCCTTTCTTAGCTTGGCGTATGATCCGAGCCGCAACTTTACGTGCAATACCGCCATCATGGTTCAACCCTCGATGGTGAGAAGGTGACCTCCACCACCTGCTCATCTTAAGCTGCAACCACATGTTCCACACGTGCAAAGCATCGGTCACACTCCGTAAAACAGTCACAGTAACCGCGAACCATCCATCCACAAACACACACATGCATGTCTCGCTTATGGAGAATGTGTAGAAGAAAAGTGGATCAATGAACAAACCAGTTGCACATACTAAAAGGAACACACGGTTCCACTCTTGAAACCATTGGGATCTAGGGTCTAGACTCACTCTAGCAGCAGGACACCTGCTAGAGATGTAATCCATGCATTCTTGTGACTTATTAAGTTGAAGTGCTTCTTCTTCTTGAACTTCTTCGTCTTCCTCTTCTTCATCACTTGTAGTATCAGTGAAAAACTCTTCAAAGTTATGGCTGCTAGCCATGTTACATAAGTGTGTGTTTTTTCACCTTGACAGTGTGTGTGTATATGTGTGTTTAGGGATGGGTTTGAGTCAGAAAGTGGGCAAAGGGAATATATGTAGAGATTTTTTTTTGGAGGATAGGAATGATGTGTTGGTGAAGAATGAAGAGAAACATACAAGTTTTTGAAATGATATGCAAACAAACTTACTTTCGTTTTCTTCATATTGTTGTTTTTTATTTTACTTCTAACTTTTTCTAATATGTAACAATAATCCTTTTGAAATGTGATGTCTTTAAAGAACGATAAACTCATACTCACCCTATAAACTTTTCTCATAATAACTTCCATCTTTGTTCCTGATCACTTTAATTTCTCTAGCTTTCGGTGACTTAATTATCACACATTGAAGCAAAGAAACATTATCTCTATGTTAACCTATCTATATATAAGATAAAGTAAATAATATTGATCTTCACTAAAAATGTATGGATCTTACTATTGAGTTGATGTTCTGTGTCATATGGAACCATATGAATGTTATGGCATTTAATGTTAAGATACCTCATAGTGACGCTTTCTAGATGATGTTTAGGTCGACACTCCCTTTCATGTGGTTGTATATGAAAGATGTACGTAGCAATTGTTCTTTGAAAAGGGTACGGTTGGGTCATTAGTATTTGTTTCGGTTGTAACCTGTTATAACTACTCTTTGTTAAGTTAGCTTTGAATGCATTTTTTCGCTGATCATAAATAAGATACTGTAATGTGGTTGAGATCTGCACAAAAGGGACTTGGATGCTTAAATCCAATCTAACCAAATGGGATTTGCATTCTTATTCCTATTATCATCCAGAAGTGGGATAATACTTTGATTTCCTCGTCTAAGGGGTCCTTACTCGGAGGTTTCTCATCAAAGCAAACCTTACTCCTATATCTCCGTATGATCAAAGTTGTGGCTTGGATAACACCAACATCAAAACATGGCCTGAGCCACTTTGCTTATCAACAGCCACTTTACAGTCAACAATAGATGATGGGTTCATGAGTTGTTTTAATATTATCGCACCAGACCTTGGACATCTAGTGGAGTCACGATCCATGCTCCGGATGTCAAGGTTGTGGCGAGTGGGAAGGCGATACAACCATATTAATTCATTATGTAGTTATAATAGACTACTTATTTGTTAGCAACCATCATATAAGAACTTCTCATGATCTTGTCATAATATTTTTGTATTTGGTCATTGCAAAACATATTTAGATCAAGATTAAATTAGAAATTACTAGATAACTTTTGGTTAATGATTTTTAAAGGATACATGAGTATAGTACAACTAAAAAGAATGTTATTTATATTAATTTCATGTTTAACAACATGTTTTATAATTAGAATCACTACAGTATAAATATGAAAATAATGAGTTTATTAAATGCTATTTTTTCACAATTATTAAACTTAACCACAACCCTATGGGTTGTTGTTAACAAAATTGTATATTATTATAAAAGAATAAAGACAAATGTTCATGTTCTACAATACTTTTAAGTAAAACCTTGGAAAGCATTGTATATGTTGGGTCTAGTTTTGCTTATGTTTTTCATTCAAACAAAGAGATATAAACAAAACTAACCTTTAAGGCTCTTTCTGAAAATTCAATTTGGCAAGCATTATACATGTTGGGTCTAGTTTTTCCAATGTTTATTTTGTCACTGAAATAGAAAACTTATGCATTTCTGTGTAAGTTTCCACTAATGAATCCATTTTCTTGATTCTTAAAATGGGTCGCATACCACGAAACCATATTCAGTTATCTACTAGCACGAAATTTACAAAATACGTCGAGAAAGAAGTACAAGACACTGTACGACGAGATGAATGGATGAAGATCGAAACGGGGCCACTTAAACCTGGTTAGGGACGTAACAAACAACATAAGATTTGGCAAAGAGCATAGGAAGTTTCCTTGTATTCATATAAGTTTGAACAAACGCGGGTTCTTAGTAACTTCGTTTGTTTTGGACTTTTGTCCTTCGAACATGCAATCAATCTATGTCCCTTTTTCATTTGTTCACGTCTCATTTCATATATCAAAGGTGAAAACGAATTTTATTGTCTAATCATGCATCATTACAACAACGACAAAATGTTGAATGTGCTAAACAACAAATCATTTTACACTGTATATATTTTCTTGGTATATATGGACATTCTAAGTACTCCTACGTCCTACATCTCTAAGCACCATTATTACACACACATACTGGTAACGTACCATAAACCAAAATAATGAAAATATGATACATGTAATTGTTTTTTTGTAGGGATAACTACTTATAAATATAGAGTATTTAACTTTTCACTTTTTACAATTGTGTGTAACATTTTTTTTTTCTTTTTTTTTTGTTTGCTATTATATACCCCTAACTTTTGAATTTCGAACTTTGTGTTTATTAGCTCATGTAAAATAACAATTTTACCCTTATATTTTATAGCAACTCTATTGAGAGCGAATGGTAAATGGTCGTTTTACATGGACAAAATATACAAAAAGTCAAAATCAAAATTTTGGGGTATATAATAGCAAAATAATAATAATAATAATAATAATAATAATAATAATAATAATAATAATAATAATAATAATAATAATAATAATAATACAAAAGAAAGATAAAAGACTACACACAATTAGAAAAAGTGATAAGTTAAATACGTTACTAAGTAATTGTCCTTTTTTTATATGATATTGCATGCATGGACGGACCCACATAAGAGCCGGGTGTAGCACGGGCTACACCCAATTTTTGGTCACGAAGTTTTTATTTTTCATAAAATATATCTTTTCTTGGCTCGTGCAACACCCAATTTTGCCTAATAAATTCTTTATTATGCAACTTTAGTACTCATGGTCATAAAAAAAAATTGTGCAACACCCTTTCAAAAATTCTGGGTCCGTCCCTGATTGCATGTCATATTGAAACATTTATTAAAAGTTGATAACGTTTAAGAGACAAAATATAGATAATGAACATCGTTAGAGCATCCACTATGGATGTTTAAGAATAAGTCTACAAACTTATGAAAAAATCTAATACGCACTATAGTGAGGGACCATTTCATACCTAGGTGACATGAAAATGTCTATGATTTTGGAGATGTCCAAAAATGTTTTATGAATTAATGTTTGAACAATTTATAAACCTCAAAAGCTTTATCCATAATATGGATAGGTTCATAGTTTCTCAATTGATGACATTATAAGATGTGTCAATTTTATAAAGGGTTATTAGACACAAAAGTTACTAAAGTTTGCTAAAAAGTGCGATTTGGTTACTAAAGTTTTTTTTGTTACAAAGAGGTTACTCAAGTTTGGTCACCGGTTATATAAGTTACTCTGTATGTTTTAACCTTCTACTACAGTTTTTTTTTTCTCGTTAATTTCAAAAATGGTCCCTCAGACTAACTGTCGTTAGTTTTTTCCGTTAGCTAACGGCCGTTTGCAATAAACATTTGCACTGTTAGTCCTTTATCCGAACGACCGTTTATACTTAACTCAAAATTTGGTTTTCATACATTTTTGTCCATTTTTCTTACGTTTTTTGACCCTTTTTTTACGGGTTTTCCGTTTTCATACGTTTTTATATGTTTTCGTTTGTTTTTATACGTTTTCGTCTATTTTCTTACACTTTCATCCGTTTTTCTTACGTTTTGTCCGTTTTTCTTACGTTTTTTCCGTTTTCATACGTTATTGTCCGTTTTTCTTACGTTTTTGTCCGTTTTTCTTACGTTTTTTTCACTTTTATATGTTTTTGTCCGTTTTTATACCTTTTCGCCCAGTTTATTACGTTTTCGTATGTTTTTCTTACGTTTTTATCTGCTTTTCTTACTTTTTTTCGTTTTCAGAATTTTTTTTCTGTTTTTCTTACGTTTTTTCCGTTTTCATACGTTTTTGTTTGTTTTTACACGTTTTCACACATTTTTATACACATTTTTACATACGTATAAAACATAACAAGTATAAAACATACAAACGTATAAAACATACAAAGGTGTAGAAAAACGTAAAACTAGTATGAAAACGTAAAAAGACGTATGAAACGTACACAAGCGTATAAATGCGCACACAAATGTAATAAAAAAAATTATGAAAACCTATGAAAACGTATGAAAATATACGAAAAACAGATGAAAACGTACAAAAATGGACAAAAACGTACGAAACTGGAGAAAAACATACATAAACGTAAAACAATGTAAAGAAAGTACGACAAGAGAGAAAAACGTACATAAACGTATAAAAACAGATAGAAATGTACGAAAATATACAAAGATATGCGAAGGAGAAAAATGTAAAAAAAATAATAATAATAATAAAAAAATTACAAAAAAAAAAGAAAAAAAAAAAAAACGCAGAGTAACTTTTTGTTAAGGTTCAGTAACCTATTTAATAAACCCGTAAACTATAGTAACTTCCTTGTAACTTTTTAAACTATGGTGCTGACGTGGACAAGGAGAACCGGTAATCAGCCGGTTGCCCACCCTCGCAGTAACATTAATGTAACATTTTTAATCTTTGAGTAACCCAAATGACAAACCCATGTACTTAAGTTACCTCTTTGTAACCAAAAAAAACAATAGTAACCAAATCGCACTTTTTGACAAACTTTAGTAACTTTTGTGTCTAATAATAGGTTCGTCATAATGGATCTATTTTATAACATAAATTCCATACATGTATTTACGGATGACGTTTTCACTGACTTCTTGTCTATGAAAAGATTGTGCAGTTACACATGTTTGTTATACTGTGTCAGATTCGTTACTTGAACCAACAAAAGAGGTGCGTAAATGTCCAAATGTGTTACTATTTGTTGTGGTAAGGTTTAAGATAATTCACATCAAATTTAAAGATACAAAACTGACATCATAGCATTCACTTGGGACGTTGCGGTGAATCAAAAAGTTTGATGAATAATGACAAGAGAAATTCGTCCTACTATATAAACCACAAACTTATGATTAAAAACCAAGCCTGTTTAATTACTAGTAGAGTTATTTTCGCCTTCCATCAAAGGAAAAAAAAAAAAAAAAAAATAGTTAACAGCATAGCCATCTACTACTTCGTTAATTTTATACTACTATATATATTGATAATGTCAGGTTAACATTTTCTCAGACACTAACTATTTCACAGTATATACATTACAAATATTTCAGATAACGCTTGAACCCACAACAGCTTTGTTCGGGTTATCTTGCGGATACGCTATGGTGCAGTTTGGTAATTAATAAATAAAGAGGTTAATGTACTTTACGTTTTTCTCATATAGTTTGTTATTTTACAATTAAATTTTTTATTTAGTTCGTTAAACTTATTACTCTAGTTAACTTATAAAAACATGTTAGATTGCAATTTTACTTAAACTGATATAAATAGCAAGTTCAACAAGTTCGGTGATATAAGTAAGCGGGTTATGTTTGTTCAGGTCACTCGGAGGATGAGTCTTTAGCTAAGATGTATGACCTGGGTGAGGTTTCTTCGTGATCATTTTCGACCATTTCACTGACCCATCTTAAAAAATGTAACTAGTGAGGATTGAACCATAAATCTCTTGTAAGGAGGTTGTGTCTTGCCATTAGGTCATTTGGAAACGGTACGTTCAATGGTATTAGTGAGCGAAAACAGTATGAGCGAAAAAAACCTAAAATACAGATAAATCCATATATGTCACATATATGGATTTAATATAATCTCTTCCGTCAATACGTAAACTCAATTAAATACATAACAGCTTATATGAAATACCATTGAGGCATTTACACTAATAATTTCGTTAATTTGAAATGTATTATCTAGATATCTAGCAACTCCTCACGATATATTATCTTAGAGCATATTGTTCAGTCCCCATGAGAGAATTTTCCGTAACCAATTTGTCCCACGGACTGTTGCAATCCATGTGTAGTCTGCCCAGTGCCCACCTGGAATTAATGCAACTATTTTACAAAAAGACATTCTCACGTCCTTTTCATAACAAATATTTTATATATTCATTGTGCAATGTTTTTTCAGGTTACTATAGTTTTTATATTTTGGCCGATTACTTTACGAGTTTTGAGCATCCTGTCACGTAACTTCAAAAATATTTTTGGTGTAGTATATGGTTTCGTTGTCGATTTTTTACTAGTTTCACCGTACGACGCCACTTGGTTAATTCGATGAGTCCTATGTCTCGATCAATCATACTTGATCATAACTAGGTAAGGCATATTTTACAAACTTTCAAAAGGTTTGTCCTCTTAGTAGAGTAAGACATGCTCAAAATTACTTTGTAAAATAGTAATAAAATCCAGCGAGATTTTGGACAAGCTAAACAAGAAGGTGGAGATAATTGTTACCATCGAAGAGTTCAAAAACATCCCTTGTCGATATGTTGTTGATAGCTACTTGTTTGACGGTACCTTGGTAATTACAGTACATGGTTAATTATGATAACGAAAGAAATAATGGTACCACAAACCGTACCAAAATCAGAATCCAACCGCAAATTACAAAATAGTACATCAAGCTTACCCAACCTAGTTTTGTACAGTAATAAAATAGTACTCCCTCCATCTCAAAATATTATCTATATTTCCTTTTTAGGATCTCTAAAAATAATTGTTTACTTTCCTTATTAAGTAAAAACTAGAGAATCTAATGGAGTAGTATTCCATTTTAGTGGTTGAAAATTAAAGTGCTCCACTTTTATTAAACTTTGTCATTTCTCTCTCATAACAATAATTTGAGAAGGAGGGAGTAGTACAACATTAAAACGCAATACTTGGCATACTACTCAATTACTCAGCGGATCCATATGGGTGTATGTTTATGGCAGACCCCGAATGGCCAGAATTACTCTCTCCGTCTCAAAATAAATATCAGGTTGACTTTTTTGAGTCTTTTTTGTTAAACTTTGACCTTAAATATTTTTTTTTTGCATTATATAATATTTTATAAAAATTATACCAATGAAAATACATTTGAAACCCAAACCATTCATATATTTTACATCAAGTATTATATAACACAAATAAAAATATTTACGGTCAAAGTTTAACAAAAAAGACCCCAAAAAATCAAACCTAACATTTATTTTGGAACGGAGGGAGTATAAGTTATTAGGTGCATAAATTTTTTTTATGAGTATAAAAAAAATGAAAATGAATTAAATGTGCAAAATCATTAAAGCTAGTAAACAAATTAAGAAAAAATGTTTTTTTTTACATATTAGTGAACTAACTAAGGAAAACATATATTTATGTAACACAAAAATTCGAGACCAAGTTCATTTGAAGAAATCGGAAATTTTAGCGAAAATTTACGCTAGGCGACAGATAAAGGTTATGTTCCTGTAAACCACCGAGAAGGCGAGAACCCCCACAGTCCCCCCTTGTACGTAACTGTTTTGAGATAGGGAGTAGAAACTTATGAATAAAACACCTCAAACCAATTCATAACTAAAATCATAAAATTGTCATATAATTCTCTTTTGTCATTTTTTATTATCATTATAGATGTTGTAATGAAAGTTTTTCAAAGAGCTTTTTACTATTTAAAAAGACTGTCAAGTTTATTTTTTTACAGTGTATGACTTTTTTACCAATAGCTTGACATACAACAAGTGGTTGATGAAAAGTTTTTCTTGCTTGCTCTATCTAAATCAGTTGTAAGTCAATATAAGAAGCTCATGAAAAGCTTTTACAAATTTTTTTTCAGAGGGTTTTACAAGATAATTTTTTGTTAAATAAAAGTATGATGTGTCCATATACTCCTAACTCCATACCGAAAACTCTCAAATAAGTTGATGCGCTGTGAATGCTCGTAGTATCTCTCAAAATTTTATTACTTTGTATGATAAGAGTTTATATGATGTAGTTCTATTATACTTGAAGCAACACGAAATAGTTTGGTGATATAGTTACGTTTTATGTGAGGATGACACATGCAAGATTCCTCTCATGCCATACAAAGTTATATGCTGTTAACTCGTACGTGCGTCAATCACTAGAAGCCATTTGATCGACAAAGCCGCTAGTAAAAGATACTCTCAATGAGACAATTAAATCTAGCAAATGGAATCAATGACTAAACATGAGTTCATGCAACTATATATAGTAGGCATATGAAATACACGTATGTGTTCAAGACAAAACCCGAACGAAAGCCCTAAAGCAACATATGCAACTTTTTCTTAAGTAGTAAGAAAATTACGATAGATGACCCTACAATTATTTTTATGTATCAAACAAAAATGAAATTAAAGGACAAGGCTAGCTACAATATATACGTTGGACTATATTCTCTTCACAAGAATAGAGATAACACTTTGGGTTGTACTAAAAAATGGACCACACGAGGGTGCAGTGGGGATTAGTCTTTGGCATCATCTCTTTGGTGGCTTTTGAAATGAAAAGCTTCTTCTGCTTCTTATGCTATTGGATGTATTATCTCTTATTGTCCATACCCCCCAAAAAAATAAGGGTTATATTTAAATTGAAACTGTTTGCCTTTAACTTTATTAATAACCAATATTTATAGATTACAATAAACCTTAATGTATCCTAATTAGCCTACAGATCGGGCTTTGGCCGACTCATCATTATATCGGTTAATACTCTCCCGCAGTTCGAACGGCGAAATCGCGAAAGCTCGGACCGGAGATATCTAAAATATAAATATTTTTGTTGATGAAGACATCCACAGCAAGAGGAAGCAAAGCAAACAAAGAAAGCGGTACTTGTCGAAGAACTTATATATTCACCAATGATGTGCATTAGGACATCAAAAGGTTTCATAGAAATAACCTCTTGTAGCTTATTGAATGAAGTAACACCATAAATCGGGCTTTAGTCGACTATAGGTGGAGAAAGGTTGAATGAAGGTCGAACNTTTTTTTTTTTTTAATCTCTTCGTGAGTTATGGAAGGAAGCAAGCACACAGGTGGATTGTTTTCATTTATTCACTTCGTGATATTTGGAAGCAAGCAAGCAAGCAAGCATGTGTGCAAAGGTTTTGGTGGGGTTAAGGATAAGGTGAGCAATAGAACAATAGAAAACGCTTTAAAGTTGACTGATTGATCGAATGTTTTTTATTTTTATTTTTATTTTTATTTTATTTTATTTTTTTTATAATTATTAGTTTTTTTATGGTTTCGGAGGATGAAGGGCACGGCGGTAGGGCATTGGAGGAGGGAAGCATGGATCGTATTTTAGTTAGGGTTTAGAGGACCGGTAAACCCTCTGATACCATGTTAAACCGTATGTTTACATTGAAACTATTTGCCTTTAATTTTATTAATAATTACCAATATTTATAAATTACAATAAACCCTAATGTACCCTAAGCCCTTAGATCGGGCTTGGGCCGACTCATCATTATATCGGTTAATAAAAACATCATAAGAAACATTTCGTCTTGGATTCTTTTACCCAACCTTGTTTTGAACATGTATTTTTCTTACTAGCAATGTTGACTGTTAGTCTGTTAATACACTTCAGTAGACGATCTTTGAAAAAGAATGCTGATACTAACTTAGTGGCATTATCTAGATAGTGTTAGCACATATTGAGAAACATTGCTATTTTCTAGGGAACTTACTCTTTATGTGATCCAACTAACTAACCTATGTGTTCTACGGTTCTAGGGTGGTATCCCTTTAGTTGCAATTTGGGACGGAACTACGGGGTCTTGTTGTGTCACTGACCCTGATATAATTTTGTTTCGTAGTTGTAATTTTGGTAAAAAAAAAACACCAAATCTTTAAAAATGCATTGGGTCCCAACATAATGGTACAAATTAAGTATCCCAGTACATCAATCCTCACAAAATTGGAACCTCAAACCTAAAATAACAAAATATACAAAAAATATGGACCGTCGCAACAAGAATGCTACGAGATGTGGTGCATCTCAACGATCAATGGTCCCAACCCAGATGTGACTAACCAAATAAGTCGACTAAACCTTCGTTACCTTTTTATCATGCATACACACCAATCAAGTCCATATATCCATTGTAAATGACAATAGCCATTTACCTCAATGCTTTTCATTAATTTCATCCATTCGTCTCAGCCATAAAACCTCCAGCCTTCTGCAAATCTCTTAATACATCCACGAAATGTGGAGCATCACTAACTTCAGTGGCCCGATCCCAGTATTGCAGTATCCAAACATGCATATCTGCAAATAACCTATACTACCCTACAACCAAACACACAAATTCTATCTTCAAAATTAACTAGTATTACCCACTTTGGCCAACATAAATATTGATTCTACACACTTATTGTACACACTTCTAAAAATGTGTAAAAAAAACTACAGTTTAAAACAATATATATAGTTGCATGTAAAAATATCCACACTTATTAGATTCGAAAAATAAATCATGTCCATGCAGCACGTTTAAAGTGTGGAATTCATTTGTGACATCAATTTTATGATCCGCACTAGAAGAAGTTTGGGAAAAATGGGTGTAACAAATTAAACTCCATACTTACAAGTGTAGACAAGTTTAAATTTCTTCATACTTATAAGTGTAAACTTTTTCTATCATTACAATTTATATGTGAAAATTGAGATGATTGTTTATATGTCTCCACACTTACTAATGTAATTATTTTAAACACATTTATAAGTGTAAACAACTTATGGGGTGTTTGTCTAAGCTTATATGAGGGGCTTATAAGTTTATTAGCTTATATGTGTTAAATAAGCTCAAAACAAATGTTTGGCTAACCTTATATGAGTGGCCTTATGAGCTTATCTAAGGGTTTTTGATAAGCCGCAAAAGTGTGGCTTTTTTTAAGAAGGGTTGGGCTTATACAACATATTTCATATCAAATTACTCCCTACAATTTTACTTTTAATTATATCTAATCTAATATTCATATTTTTCACCTCATATCCTTTTTGGTCATTGGCCAACCTAAACTTAACCAAATACTTGAATTTCTTAACTTGTTAAAACATAAGCTAATCCAAACACTAAACATGAGTTTATGAACTTATGATATATAAATCATAAGGTGCTTATATAACATACTATAAGTATGCATAAGCCCAATTGATACATTTAGCCAAACACTTTCTTAGTCAATTTTACACACTTTTCAAGCACGGAAAAATTTAGTGTGGGCAAGTGTCATATCTGTTGTAGTGCTGCTTACATGCTCTTAAACTTTCATTGTGGCAACTTGCTAAATTAATGAAATCTGCCGTTCGAGAAAAATCATAGTCCTCTGGAATACTTACATTGTAGTCAGTTAAAATAATACTAGTAAATACCCTTTATGTTTATGATATTATTATTATCTACAAAACAGAAAACATTTGTGGGCTATGAGGGTCATTCTACCAAAGCCAAAAGACAACCAGATGTCAATAATGTTTCTCTGGAATCATAGCGGGTTAGAAACTACGTACCAAACTATTAACCGGACACATTATTTCGCCTACTTAACATGATTTATAGTTTAGCTGTTTTTTCTTACCGTATCTCTGGTTTTTGGTCGACTAATTTATTTATAGTAATATTAAATGGATATATAAAACCACAAAGTTACAATACCCATTTTTTAAGCGTAAGACAACAAATAAAGTCCTAAAAGACATAAAAAGGTCTATATACCATTTTATGATTATGTGTTACAAAAAAGTCCTAATTTTTGAATTTCTTTTATAATCTTAAGACAATAATGCGTCTATTATGTGAGACATCTGTAAATTAAAGCAAGATTTATATGAGTTAAAGGTTAATAAGCTATTGACATTAAAACTTTATAACTTTTAAAATGAAAACTATTATATAGTAGATGCGTTATACGTCAATCAAGAACTTTGAAAGACACAAAGTAGAGATACATGGAACTTTGAAAGACACAAAGTACGTCGTAAGTTGAAACTTATAATGCGTTTAGTTTATGGGTTTTATGATTAGGTTTAGAGTTAAAGTTAAAAATTGTTGTTTGGTAGATAATTGTGGGCTTAAGGATTGAGGTTAAAACCATTATATTTGGGCATACACAAATCTTAGGTGGTAAGGTGGGTTTTGCCATCTTTTTTAAGTGGGCCACCTTTCCATCTCAATCACATATTTTTTATTTTTTATTCTTTTTTAATACTTCCCCCGTTTCAAATTTATTGTTCATATTTCCCTTTTGGGGTGTCCTAAAATAATTGTCCATCTTCCATTTTACTAATAAAAAGAGAATTTTATGAGGGAATATTCTATTTGTGTGGTTAAAAATTATAATAGCTACACTTTTATTAAACTTTGTGTTTTTTGTCTCATGACAATAATTTTAAGACGGAGGGAGTAATAAATTTTATTTTAAATCATTTATTAAATTATAAATAATTATTTATCTATTTTATAATATATTTTCTCCCTCTATCATCAAATTCAAATCCAAATGCTAAACTAAATTTAAATAAAAATCCAAATCCTAATCCTAAACCCACCTATAAACCAAACGGGCCTTTAAAATAAGTAGTAATAACGTGTCTAATTAGGTAAGTTACAAGTAGTAATACTTTGTCTAATCAGGGGCGGACCAAAACTCTAAGTCATCAGGAACACAATTTTTTTTTTTTACTGTATAAAGAAAAATAATATGAACTAAAAGGTACGATTTAAATAATAACGAGTAAATGAAATAAACATTTCTTTTGACATATTAGTAGACTAACTAAACAAGTCATGTATTTATATGACACAAAATTTAGAGACCAGGTTCATTTTAGAGAAATCGGAATTTTTAATGAAAATTTACACTATGCGACAAACATCCATCGGGTTCCTTTAAACCCCGAAAGCCCCCCTAAGTTCGCCAGTGTCTAATTAGTTAAGTCATTTTCAATATCGTATTAATGGTACTCAAATTTAAGATCTTTAACAGGGTTTGATTGCAATACATATTGTCTCTTTCATTTTGGTTGGTAATCTTAGGTTTGTCTGGTGCTCAATCATGCTGACTATTAATCGAACAGGAACACAAAATAAGACATAAATGGTAGGTAAAAAGCAATCCTAATTACGTATCTTTTTTGCATAAACCATGTCATGTTGATTGGTGAGAAAATTTACTTTTAGTAACTCAGATTTAGCATCATAATTCTTTTCACCATCATATGAACAAAAAATTTACACCGGCATTAGTCGTGCGAAAGCGCAAGCAAAAAATAGTTTGTGACACGTTTAAATGTTTAATTACTTATAACTTAGCTCTCATCTTTTGCAAATAACCCGATCATCATCAAAATGATTTTGTGCATATCGAACGAGTGTGATAAAAATGACAAATTAAATTGACAATGAACTACTTAAGTGTGTTTCAGTGTTTGGGTTAACTTATCCAAAATAAATTATGCTTATTATTATTTCAAGTTATGAATTTAATGGCGGAGCTAGAAAAGATTTCTTGGGAGGGCCGAAACAATTTTTTTTCCGGAAGAACATTAGATGGGAGGGCCGAGGTGGAAAAAATAAAATTTTAACACATGAATTCGCGAAAATATACACTAACGAGCTTAGGCCTAGAGGGGCCGGGACCCTTCCCGGTCCCTTAATAGCTCCGCCCATGATTATGAAGTTAATCAAGTTAACAAGCTATATGGGAAACTAGTGGTAAGATGTTAGATGTAAAGGCAAGATGATAGTTTTTAGTTGCAGAGGCAAGTTGCATCTCTTTCTCTTGCAAAAACGTTTAATAACGAATTGTAGCAATAACTTCATAGTGTAAGACAAGTATATGACCCTAAAAACCAAATGCTTCTTCCATACGGTTTAGTAGGAGCGTCTATAAAAAATGTTAAAAGCTTTTTCCCAAACAAGCTTTCAATCATAAACACTTCAAAAAATGCCAGAAAGCTCCCTACTAAACACAGCCTAACCTTAGAGTGACGAAAAACCCACCATTATTGATGCATACGAGGCAACGAGGATGAATTACTTCTTGCGTTGTACCAAAATTTATTTTAGTAAATGAAACACGCAGCAATTATGTCTCCGACAGATTTCGGAAAAAGCTGCTACCTTGGTTCTCACGTAATCATGTCCAAAAAGAATATCGATACAATAGAAAAATGTAAAGGATAAGTAACCATTATATAAGCGGTAACTTCCCGCCTTCTCCGATGAGAAGTCCTTCCTTTTTCATTTTGTAAAAATGAGTGACAAGCATAGAAACTAAACTGTTTTACTCAAGGACGAAGCTTTACGGGGTTGAGATACGCCGTCACTTCTACAAAATTTTATATCTTCACACTCTGTTCCTAAGATGTAAAATAGAAAAAAAGAGAAATGAAGAGGGTAAAAACGAGAAAAAAGAAGAGGAGAGGAAAATATGTTGGTTTTTTGTTTTGTGTTCTCAAGTCGGAAAGAAAGGAAAGGGGATTTAATCAAAATATCTACTCTCCAAATCATCCTAATTTGTGAATAAGATTAGGAGGGGAATTTGACATAATTTTCTTCCCCTTTCTCTTCTCTTTTATATAAAAAAAACTAGGGAACATAATATTTTATCATTTTCTTTCTTCTTCTCTTTTTTTCTCTCCGAATAAAAACTTGAGAACAGAGTGTTAGCGTTTTTTTGTATGTTAGTGTCCATTTTTTATTTTTAGCAATGTGGCCCACCTAAAATTTTGAATTTATAGTTCGCCCCTCTAACGTAATGTTTTTGATTTTTCTAGTAATGGGGCAAAACTTGAAGAGCGAAGCTAGCTGCGCTAGCCTGTCGATCGAGCAACAATGTTAGTTCTTAGCTTAAAGCCGTTATGATATGATTTTCCCCAAAAGTAAGAAACTGACATGACTATTCTCAAAGGGTGTTTGGAATTGCGTTTGCAACCCACTTATCTGCTAATTCCATTTGCAAACCGCAAATAATCACTTTGAAGCGTTTGGGTGTGCATTGCAAACCGGCTTTTCATCCTCCAAAACGTGGTTTTGAGGTTGTAGGTAGGGACTTACTTTTTGAAAATGTAGTTTTGAATCAAAACGTGATTTTGAACCAACAACATGCTTTTGGTATTATACTTTATTTATTTACTATTTATATATATATTGTTTTAAAAAATTATATGGAAAACAAAAGTAAGGGCCCGTTTGGTATCCGGTTTTAGTGGGTGTGGATTGATAGATGCATTAAAAAACTTGTTTGCTTTCTTTTCAAACCCACTGACACATTTGTCGGGTCCAAATTATGATTCCAGCCCATGGTGGTGGGATTTTGGTGGGTATGTACAATATTTGACCAATCAAAATTTTTTTTTTATTTGATCTTTTTTTTTAAGCCACAAATTATTCTATCTTTTTTTCTTATTTTTTTATTTTTTTATATCAAATAAATATATAAAATAAACTTTTTAATCATTTATTTTCTCTCTCCTCATTTAATTCAAACCTATACTTAAATCCAATTTCTTTCAAACCTTTCCCAAATCCAAATCTAAATCAAATTCCAATCCCACTTACAAACCAAACGGGCCCTAAATACACAACCCAAACGGCTCAATACATTGGGCCTGATTTCATAAAACTATAACAGGCCTTATACATCGAAATTAAACAGTCACAATTCTAAGCCCAAAATATAAGTGGTTTCCTTCCACTATGTGTTTTTTCACATAGTGGTCCGTCACTCCTTCAAATTCCCGCCACTGGAGTCCACCGGAATTCAACCACGGTTCATTAACTCCTCACTTATCATCTTTTAATTTTAATCATCACTTTATTTTCAGTACACTTATTTAATTAATCATTTTTTTTATATAAAATATTGCTTGCTGTAATGATCTGTTAGGTCAAAAATGTTAGTGTATACATATACTTGCTATTCATTGATTGATTGATAGATATTTAAATACTATTAGTTATAAAATAGATTTATACTTGCTACTGTATGTTAATATTTTTTTTGTTTATGATTAATTTACTTGAGTTAGGGTTTTAGACATAGATGCACGTGACCAGTATTTCGTTGCACGTGCTATCATTTTAACTTATTTTTGTTTTTATCAAGAGACGTTTGCTCCGGCGTGATGTACTTGAGTTGTTATTTGTTAGTTTAGTTTTTACGACTTTATTAGTTGTCCGACACACACTCTTGTCGGTTAGGGGTAGGGGTACGCCTGTCTGCATCCTACCTCCAGTAATGATTAGGCATCGTCGTTGTTGTTGTTGTTGTTTGTAAATTAGACTACTAGACTTGTGGAAGGAGCCTCTCTACCCTCAGGCAGGGGTACGAGTGTCTACATCCTACCTTCCTGTATCCTGCTAATCGGCGGGATTGGGTATTGTTGTTGTTGTTGTATCTGAGTTGTTTCTTATTTGATACTGATTATTAGGTTCAGATAACTAGTTTTTGATTCTATAAGATAGACTACGTTGAAGTAGGGTCGGTTTTTATTAATTTTTTCGTATGAAAAAAAAAGAGGAAAAGATATTGGTTTTTTGTTTTGTGTTCTCAAGTCGGAAAGAAAGGAAAGGGGATTTAATCAAAATATCTACTCTCCAAATCATCCTAATTTGTGAATAAGATTAGGAGGGGAATTTGACATAATTTTCTTCCCCTTTCTCTTCTCTTTTATATAAAAAAAACTAGGGAACATAATATTTTATCATTTTCTTTCTTCTTCTCTTCTTTTCTCTCCGAATAAAAACTTGAGAACAGAGTGTTAGCGTTTTTTTGTATGTTAGTGTCCATTTTTTATTTTTAGCAATGTGGCCCACCTAAAATTTTGAATTTATAGTTCGCCCCTCTAACGTAATGTTTTGATTTTTCTAGTAATGGGGCAAAACTTGGAGAGCGAAGCTAGCTGCGCTAGCCTGTCGATCGAGCAACAATGTTAGTTCTTAGCTTAAAGCCGCTATGATATGATTTTCCCCAAAAGTAAGAAACTGACATGACTATTCTCAAAGGGTGTTTGGAATTGCGTTTGCAACCCAGTTATCTGCTAATTCCATTTGCAAACCGCAAATAATCACTTTGAAGCGTTTGGGTGTGCATTGCAAACCGGCTTTTCATCCTCCAAAACGTGGTATTGAGGCTGCAGGTAGGGACTTTTTGAAAATGTAGTTTTGAACGTGATTTTGAACCAACAACATGCTTTTAGTATTATAATTTATTTATTTACTAGTTATAATACCCGCGCACGCGCGGGGTTTTTTCTAATATTTTGAATAACGTATTTTTATTTATTAAAAAACGAGTAAACTGCAAAAATCGTCCCTGTGGTTTTCTCAGATTGCAAAAAACGTCCCTGTGGTTGGCTAATTGCAGGCGGCCTCTCTGTGGAGGAAAGTTTTCATCATTTTGGTCCCTGGTTTTAACTGGCGTTAAATGAAGTCCGTTAGAAGTTACAATTTTAGTCCTTGTGGCCCATGACCATTGCAGCATCCATCCTTTTTTCGTCCGTTTTAACGTTTTCATCCGTTTTTACGCGTTTTTGTCCGCTTTCGCGTGTTTTCGTCTGTTTTTTACTCCGTTTTTTACGTTTTAGTATGTTTTTTAACGTTTTCGTCCGTTTCTTTGACGTTTTCGTCCGTTTTTTTACGATTTCATCCGTTTTGTTTTCTTACATTATCGTCTATTTACTTACATTTTTTTTGTTTTTTCGTTTTCGCTTGTTTTTTTCGTTTTCGCTTGTTTTTTTACGTTTTCATATGCCTTTTTACGTTTGAGCGTGCTTTCTTACGTTTTTTTACGTTTTACTCCATTTTTTTACATTTTCTTCAAAAATTAATGAAATTGACGTAAGAGACCGGACTAAAAATTAATGAAAAAACAAAAAAATAGATGAAACACAATAAGTTACAGATAAAAAAACATAAAAAAAATTGATGAAATTGACAAAAACATAAGAAAGCGAACGAAAACGTAAAATAGACGAAAATGAAAAAACAAAAAAAAACGTAAGAAAATAACGGACAAAAACTTAGGAAACCGGACTAAAACGTAAAATAACAGACGAAAACGTCAGAAAGCACACTCAAACGTTAAAAAAGCGTAAAAAGGCATATGAAAACGAAAAAAAACAGGCGAAAACGAAAATAAAAACCGTAAGTAAACGATAATATAAGAAAAAAAACGGATGAAATCGTAAAAAAAGGGACGAAAACGTAAAAAAATGGACGAAAACGTAAAAAATGGACTAAAACATAAAATAAGAGATGAAAACGTAAAAAAACAGACGAAAGTGTTAAAAAACGGATGAAAACGTAAACGTAACAAATGAAAACGTCAAAGAAACGGACGAAAACGTCAAAAAACAGACGAAAACGTAAAAAACAGAGTAAAACATAAAAATTGAACGAAAACATGCGAAAGCGTACGAAAACGCGTAAAAACGGATGAAAACGTTAAAACGGACAAAAAAAGGATGGACGCTGCAATGGTCGTGGGCTACAAGGACTAAACTTGTAACTTCTAATGGACTTCATTTAAAGACAGTTAAAACCAGGGACCAAAATGATGAAAACTTTCCTCTACAGGGAGGCCGCCTGCAATTAGCCAACCACAGGGACGTTTTTTGCAATCTGAGAAAACCACAGGGACGATTTTTGCAGTTTACTCTTAAAAAACAAATAATTTAATTTTTGTTTTGTTTATGGTTTTTAATTTTGTATTATACGATGAAGAAAGCTAGACTATATGTAGTTATAATTTCCGTAAACACATCCGAGTTTTTTTTTTTATTAATATCTTGAATAATGTATTTTTATATATTAAAAAACCAAAAATGTTAGATTTTCTTAACTTAGACTTAAATAAGCTTAATGCCACCTGACTTGAATAATGTATATATGATTTAAAACATATAATATAATAAATTATTAAAACATATCAAGAATTATCTAAATTCTTAATATCACTTTATTTTAAGTAAGGTTTAAAACAATCAGGTGGTGGTGAATTTATTTTTTTAAATTCTTTAATAATGCAACCAAAATTTTTTTTTTTTTTTTTTTTTTTTTTTTTTTTTAGACTTGAATAAACTTATGTTGATACTTGATAATGTTTTACTTTTACATATTTAGAAGTATTAGATGAATTATGAGTGGATTGATTATGTTTATCTTTTATCTCTTATGGGTCAACCCGTGCAGAAAACACCCGTTTTGATCCATTACCCAGCCCACCCAAGTTTGACTGCTATTTAGAAGTACACGCATAAAATTTTATAAAAGAAAATTTTATCTGTTGTGTTATGCGGGCACTATAATTCACGTGCACGCACGAGGTACAAAAGAGGGACACTTGGCAAGTTTTAAAGCTACATGACAAGTCTCCCGGGGCATTTTGAGAAGTCAAGTTTTTTTGGTCTAGAAAGGGTATACACTTTGGGAGACTGGTCTATTTTAAGAATTTGCTCATAATCTTATATTGGATTATTAATGGTTGGCTTACCTGGGCACGCACAAGAATTTGCCATATAAATTGTGTGTAATGACCCGATTGTTGATGTGAAACACAAATCCAACTTTTTATAAATGCATATGTACCATAGTTAAAACGAATGGAATAATATGTGCACTTGTTTTTTTGTTAAAAAAACATATAGTGTTCTCCTTTACATTTACAACAATTTAAACCTAAAAAGTCTCGGCTGCAACTTATGTTCCGGGATTAGTATCGTGCAATAAGATGTCTTTTCTCGATCATAACTTCAGGTCTATCCCAACATTTGTGGTCAGGTTCTGGATCTCCCACCTAAAGAGAAAATTAAATTCCTGTAAGTTACAGCAGTGAAATCGAGTTCACAATATACTAAAAATGAATCATAATTGCGCGCACATAACTTCTTGAGTAAGAAGTGTAGTTAATAATATCTTCTTTAATTTGGCTCACAACTTTATACACACTAAGATATCAAAATATGTACTGACCCATCAATCTAAAACGGAGTCGGTTTGAGGTAAATTATCTACAACTAGTTAATAAAACCCGCCCCCTTTTGGTTCATATCAAAATTTTGCCACCTCAGTTTAAAAGTAGCATCAATAGTGGGTTCATATCGATACATGCTTAAAGAATTGATAAATTGGATCCACTTTTGCTGCAGGGAACTCCTCCTTCATGAACTCAGTGATCATAAAGTGTTGCTATTAGCAACCGGAACAAACGTTTGCTTCTTTTACAATTTCCTTGTTAACTCCTACTGCTTTATTAACATCCATATATCCATATATGAGTATTAAAAATGATAGAAAGTTAACCCGTTTAATCACTGCAGTGTGGTATAGGGTGTGTATAAGCTGGATATCATCTCCATGAACTCGTGTTCCACATCCATTTGACTTAAAACCCACATCTTTGGTCAAAACATATATCTACAAATGTAGAAACATTCCAAAATTTATATTAAAATTGTATTTTATCGTATAAGAATAAGCAACAGTAGAAATCAAGCATAGAAAAGGCAGCAAAAAACTTGTCTACAAGAACCCTCGCTAATATCATATACAGTAGCAATATAAAGTTAATTATTCAATGATTAATTTTGAATAAGCTCATTAGTCCGGAAAATAGCCATTCAAAAAAAATAAATAAATAAATAAAATAAAACAAAAAAAAAACAAAAAAAAAAACAAAAAAAAGTCTGGAAAATAAGCTAATCCAAACACCCCCTTAGGCCTTGAGCAATGGACAAGACACCAGAATTGAAAAAAACCAACGTCTCCTATATTTTAGGTGTTCATGGTTCAGTTTGGTTAAATTGGTTTGAGTAATAAAAACCGGCCAAACATGTAAGCTTAGGGCATCTCCAATGGTTGATTTCATGTCAAATAGAGTTCTTTTTTTAACCCATTCCAATGCATCAACTTATTCTCAGACACGTTTTTTCATAACTTCCCAACAATAGAAATATTATATATTAGCCACGCCATCTATTTGTAGTATTCATTTTTCTTTTTCATCTCAGCAAGCCAAGGAACATGATTCATATGTTTTCTTAGTAAAGGTAACAATGGGTTTCTATTGTGTACTTTTCATATTTAGTCATAAAAAAGAAATAATTGTTATGCCTAACTTAAAGAATATGAGACCATAATAACTTACAAAAAGACGCATTATTAATTTATTACTCTATGCTGCATATATCTACACTACATTATTAAGATGGCATCACATGTATACCCGCCACATATGCGATTCAAGATTGCCTTCTAGTACATGACTTAGGGTGGTGGCAGTCATGCCTCCGAAAAAAACCATACCTCCCAAATCCACCAATAATATCATTCCACCTCATCCCAACCATTTCATACTTTTTTCATACCTCCCAACCCCTTTTTAGTGGCAACCATGCCTTTTTCATACCTCCCAACTTTTTTTTTT
>LBNU01009334.1:22143-40511 GCA_014162995.1 Artemisia annua | reverse complement strand
AGGCAAAACTTGTTTTTTATAGTAACCGGATCAAAAATAGGTCAGGCGGCCGGGTTTGACACAAAAGCACTTTCTGTCATTTTGTTTGATTGTAAATTAGATAAAGAGCTTGTCTTACAGTGCATTTTTATTGTTTACAGGTAATATTAAAATTATTGTCCACTTTGAATTTTCAAAGTCAAAGTGGTTTAACTTTGACCACAAATATATTTTTTTTATTATATAATACTTGATGAGAAATTATACCATTGAAAAGTAGACTTAAAACCCAATCCATTTATATATTTTGCATCAAATATTATATAACACCCACAAAAATATATAAGGTCAAAGTTGAAGAAGAAAGACTAAAATAGTCAACACTGGACAATAAATTTGGGACGGAGGGAGTAGTTTGGTATGTCTGCGTGAGTCATTTGTTCAACCTTGCATTTTATATGTTCCATCTTTTTCTGCAGATCAGCATCAGTTACCACATCTGCTGCAGTTCGAAGTTTAGCTGCTGATGAAGAAAATGTTAATTCTGATTCAGACGACGAACCAGTGCAGTATGGGATAAACGACCTTCAGGACAGTTCGGTATGAATAATCTTAACCTCAACTCAAGCTTCATTTAATTCCTGAAATTCTGTTCGTTTCATATATCAGCAAATAGTCGGCTAATATATTATTGCCACAATGGTATTAATTACTGTAGTATGTAATATTGTTTTCCTTTCCATTAAGTGTTAACTAATTACTAGTTACTAGAGTAAAACATAAAATTTTTTTTGACATGGGGGCGAAAAAAGGAAAGAGAGGGATGGGGTTTCTCTCGCTTTTGGCATAGTGGCCGGAACAGGGGAGGATACGCGTTACACCACGATTTTGAATCAGAAGAGCAGAAATAGTAACCGATTCGATAAATCTATGAAGGTTCCGAAATGAAATAAACAATTGGGATTTTTTTAGAAATTGGATGCAGTTACTAATTCATGATCTGGCATGCCATTTCATGAATAAAATGTGACCTATTATCCAACCAACAAAACTACTTGTTACAAATAGCGGTCCAGAATCAAAAACATAAGAGTTTGGAGTATTAAATAACTTGTATTTTTTGAGTAAAGTTTTGTACATTGTTTCTCTTTGTTGTTTTAAGGATGATAACGAGAGCATGCGAGGTAAGGGTCGTAAAAGAGCTGCTGCGCCTAGGGGAAGAGGTAGGGGCACCACTGCTTCTAAGAGGGGAAAGAAAACAGACAGCTCCTCATCCTCAATCAGCCGAATGATGATGAGTAACGATGATGATGACGACGATGACGATGATGTGCCAAAGAGAATGAACAAGTCTCAACCGCGGGTAAGTGATGTAGTCTTCAGTCTGCTTTATTGTTTTTATCATATTCTTGCACTTTTGGCCAACTGGCTCTATCTTGTATCCCTTAAAAAACGTACGTTGGTGGCAGTTCTGGCCCATTTATTTGTGAATGGGTCGATTCGGGTTATCTTTGTATCCCAAATGTCTTTTACCCAAAAAAACTTCATTAATAATTTTATATTTCTATTCAATAAATTCTAATACTGGACAAATAAAATCGTTTTGGGTCAACGGTCAACCTAATCTTTGTTACCTGACCGGTCCATTTTTCCATCTTTAAATAGTTTATGTTTTTGCCATAGGTTATTTTCCCCTTTAACCTGACCGCTCTCTATGCAGGTGACTAGGAACTATGGTTCCCTAAGGAGATAGCGTAAAACAATGGTTCATCGTGTGTTAGTTGTGGATTTTCAATGTACAATCTAGGCGAGGTAGTCCTGTTTTAAGACACTAGTGAGTGATCTCTCTGGTAAGCGTTTGCAGACGAAAAAGATGAGAAGAATGTAAAGTTTGCGTTTGTTTCTTAAAGCCATCAAATATAGTTTCTGTAGTTGGACATGAAATGTTTGTGTCATATTGGCTTCTGCCAGTATACTTTCTCCTTTGGCATTTTCGGCTGCAAATTTGCCACTATAGTTGTTAAATTTCTCACTGTTGCATGCATTCACATCTTGTTTTTATTCATTTAGGTGATCAATCTATTTCTCATAATTTTTAAAATTCTAGATTGATAGAAAACGTTAATTGCCAATATTTGCATGTTCTTTCAAAAAAGTTATCTGAACTGCACCTCATCATTTTGTTTTTCATAATTTTAAGGCTTTTAAAATTTTAGGTTTTTAACAAAAGTTCTGATGATAATTTGATGGATAAAGTCATTTTTCATAATTTTAAGGCTTTTAAAATTTTAAGGTTATGTTTGTTAGCAAGCATTTACAAGAGTTTTGAAGGGACTAGCAACTAGCGGTGAGCGTTTTGCAAAAAAATGCTTGTTTAGAAACAATCAACTAGTGTTCTTACTTTTTCTAAATGCTCTAAATCAAAATGCTATTTCTAGAAGCATTTACGACCAAATAGCGTTTTCACTTACAAATTATGATGCTATGTTACCAAATGCTTTTATCAAAACATACATTGGTGTTGCTTACTGCTACTTTTCTGCTACCGCTATCTTTGTCAAACATCACCTAAGTTTGTTTGTGTATCCAGTTCACACACAATATGAAGAGTTTATCACGAGATTTTTAATGGGTATTTTCATGCCATAACCTACGTGTCAATGCTTTGTTGGTTTATGAAGAAGTTGTGTCCTTTAGCTTCAATCAACATGATTTTGCCATTGCAAGTTTATTACATAAAGATAAACCCGGCCTAAATAAAATCTTCGTTACAACACCACGAACGAAATTATATAGATGACTTTGATGTAATCTTAAAACACAGTTCGGTTATTTCACTTTTGACAAAGCATAAATTTCGTACGTAGTGTTCTAACGAAATTCTCTTTAGGCCGGGTTTCATTCTGTTAGTTGTTTGTATTCATAAAATTCCTTGTTGGCATGTAGAGTGAAAGTGAGTGATTTCAGACATTTGGACAATGTCAAAACAAAGAAATGACCCAACATTCTGTCGAACTATATGACTAGAATAATTCAAGCTACCATTTAGTAAAATGATTTAGAACTCATTATACTCTTTTCTTCTGAAGATTTCATTTGGAGAAGATAACATCTCAACGGTGACATATCTTATGTGATTGAGCATTCATGTAAATCTAAACAACCAGTGCAATCGAGTAGACTTGCATGATAGAAATACTAGCAAAATGTGGAGAGCCCATAATCAGAAAGGGATCTTCCTCTTCCTCTATCCGTGGGGATAAACCCAAAGTTATGTTCATAATATGTACAGATGTTGAAATGAATTCTGCTACCGAAAGTAGACCTTTCGAGCTGGATTGACAGTATCCTTATCTTTATTCCGGGTATTGGTCTTTTCCTGCTGCAAGAAACTCGCCAAATGAGCATAATGAAGGGAAAATTCTTTTTAAAGTTAGTACTTTCTAGGAGTGAAACTTATACAACTGTAAAACGGATCCCTAACTATAACCATAGCTAACAAACCAAATCAGAATGGGTACGCTCGGTTCCAGATACATAGCAACAAATTGGTTCTTGATCTGAAATGAGATAAAAACGGATTTCGTTCTCTTTATATTAATTAAACAACGTTTTTTACACAAAATGTTAGGCTTACATCACCAGCCCAAATGTTCAGTCTGGTTCATGGTACGTTCTTCAATAGATGGTATAAAGTTGCAAGCTTTGACATCATACTCAAGCATTCATGTATTAAAAGTACAATCTACTTTATTCGTTTTCTAACTAGTGTCCTAGTTTGATATCTTTCGTATTATAATATTTTATCTGATATTCAATTGAGGTAATCACAATTCTTTCAAAGATTAAAGAAATTTATTTCAACTATGATCTTTTGACTTCCCAGATACTACACTTGCTAGGGATTAATCCAAAATTTTGGCAGTAAACAGAAGATCACACAAAAGACAGTTCCACGATCTGAGTATGATATTTCTTAAGATTAGCTGAATACTATCTCCATATTGATATAATTTCTGTTCATTTCTTTAGTGCAGATATCAAGCGTTATGTATGAGAGACTGATATACAACTAAGTATGGGTAAAACATGAAACACAAAGATAACCTTGAAAGGAACAGAATAACTGAAAGTACCTTTAAGCCAATTGGCTTTTTCGTGCCATTTTTCTGCACCACACTTTGCTTAGAAGCTCTCTGTACATTCCCCACGGGTTGAGCTACTTTATCACTAGATTTTGTCTTTTGACTGGTAGCTGCTCTTGCCGATGCAGTTTCTTTTATGCTAGCCAGTGAAGCAGTACGCCTGTCAATACCTACTTTCTTAGTTTCTTTACTAATCATTTGATTCTGTTCATTAACCTTGCGTGGCATCAAAACTTTTCCAAGCGATTTAGGCTGTTGAACCTGCAAAGTTTTGAGTACAATTTAGACCATATTTGAACACACAACAAAAGTCGTATGGTACTAAACACTTGCTTCAGAACACTAGAGTACCGAGTTTCAACTGCTCAACTATTATTTTTGACCGAAAACTAGCACATTTACTTACCTTTCCCTTGTCTGTTGCTCTGGAAGCAAGCTGTTTATCAGGCACGCTACTAGCATTTAAAGCAGAGGCTTTCGTTACATTTGCAGCTTTGGTTTTGTTTTTCGGTGGTTGAGAGACTCTCGTGACACTTGTATTATCTCCAACAACGACTTTCTTATCTGAAGAACCTTGGTCCAATGGGGAATCCACACTTGATTTACTTAAAGAAGATTTGCCACCTTCTGAACACGTGCCACCGCTAGCTACCACCCTTGCAGCTGGTCTTGTGACACAACTTTTTCTGAGATTCATTCTCAGCGATGACAAAAGATCACTAGTTTGACAAGATACTTCTATAGACTTCTTTACTTGGGGTTCACCGTGTTCAGATGTAAGAGTACTCATTGAACTGCTTTCAGTAAGACCACTTGCTATAGAAGACGAACGGGATTTTGGAAGTTTCGGCCTTGAGTCATCAGTAACACCACTAGCTAAAGAATTCGAGCGGGTTTTTGAAAGTTTCGGCCTTAAGTTGTCGGTAACATCAGTTGCTAAAGAAGACGAACGGGATTTTGAATTTTTCGGCCTTGAGTCGTCAGTAACACCACTAGCTAAAGAAGTCGAGCGGGTTTTTGAAAGTTTTGGCCTTGAGTTGTCAGTAACATCAGTTGCTAGAGAAGACGAACCTGACTTTGAAAGTTTTGGCCTTGAGTTTTCTGTAACACCACTTGTCAAAGACGAAGAACATGATTTTGTCAGTTTCGGCCTTGAGTTGTCAGTAGGACCACTTTCAGAACTGGAACATGGTTTCGGGCCTCCATTTTCTCTTGATTTTGCAGTATTGAAAACGGGTTTCGCCTTATTACTCGACCCTTTGCTCCCAGCAGATTTCTTGGTTAAGTTCTTCACTGGACCTTGCTGATTCGAGACGGTCTTGCTCTTTTTCTGTTCCCAGTTTTTGACTTTGTAGCTTTTGCCCCGTGATTTTGAAACTGAGGCAGGAAGCTTGGGAGAAGGTGGTTCTTGAATGGTTATCGAATTTGTAGGATGAAATAGTTTAGAAATTAGGTGGCTTGAAGCACGCTGATGGAACCTATAGATAAGTTTTTGAAGTACACAAAATTAGGTCGAGATATTTCAAAAACCAACAGAAACCAGAAGGAAATTGTTCTCAGATGCTTACTCATGGCACGTGTCAAACCACGAGTCATCACTGCACCAAAACAAAAGACAACATTGAATTTAGCAATTGAAAAATAATTAAAATTAACGCATACAAACATCCATGTATCTTGACACGACTTCTATCCCTAGTATGAGGGTGTTTGAGATTGCTTATTAAGTGCATATCTACTTCTTGTATTGTTTTTGAAAAAAAAAGATAAGCAAGGCCAAACACCCTATTATAAACTGTTTATCTGCTTATTTTATAAGACCTTAAGCAGTTGAAATGAGCAGGTTGTAACAGCTTATGTTTAAAGCTTATAAACCGTTAAAATAAGCAATCCCAATATAAATACAAACCTATCTATAAAACCAAGGTTAACATGTCCAGCATTCGTTAGAGGATAGCTATACAAGAACCACCTTCACCTCCGAAGTCAAACAAACTCTCTGAACTACTGCATATCAAAAGATATAACTGAAATAAAAAGAGATACTCACATGTCATCACTCGCCAAATCACATAAACTGAGATCAGCCCACATAGGTGCTTCAATTTCGTCCTACACAAAACCGAAAATACAGTGTCATAAAAGTGAGACTAATACCTATGACACATAATTATTCCTCACTATAAAGGCAACAAATCCAGCTAAAAACGAGCACTAAGGTACCATTCTTTACAACAAAAACAAATTGCCTAAGTTTCTAAAGAAGCCAACGAGTTGCAATCGCATGGAAGTGTCAAATGTGGGAGTACCAGTCANTTTTTTTTTTTTTTTTTTTTTTTTTTTTTTTTTTTTTTTTTTTTTCTTTTTTTTCCCCTTCTTTCTTTCTTTCGCTTTTATATCTTTACTACATAAAAAGAAAAAATTGTCAAACTTTGAATTGTTAAAAAATAGGTAAGAAAAGTATTGAATGTTTAATGCAATTAATTTTCGGGAAAAATATACAAAATCAATTTTCGGGTCTAATCAGGTTTTATGGTATATAAAACCCGGTTTTATTTGACCCATTTTTTCGATCAGAATCGGTTCAACCGGTGGAACCGGCCGGGTCAAACGGGGTTTCAAAACATTATATTTAATCCCTAAATCCTCAAACTTTTATTATTTTTTGTTTGTATACCATAAACTTTTTTTTCGCTACAACTATCTGCCGCTATAAAATCTCGTTGTTATGCACGGGTACTCGTCTAATATACACAAAGGTCGAAATTCAAAATTTTGAGATATATAATAGCAAAAAAAGATAAAATAAAAAAAATTACACACAATTAAGAAAAATGAAAAGTTAAATATATTCTTAGAGGTAATTATCCCTATGTTAATTTAGCAATAAACTTTTCGAAAACCCTATTTTAGTACATAAACTACAAAAAGTATCATTAAATGTCAAAAGATTTCATAAAACGTGTCAGAATTTCTAATATGACGTATCATCAAAATATGAATTTTGTAACACTTTATGTCATAAAGTACTTTTTGTAGTTTACCTACTAAAACATGACTTTCGAAAACATTCGTTGCTATTTGATGGTTAAACACTTTATTAAAAGTGAATTTTGTTCTTTCTGCAGGTACTCCAGAAATAACGAATATCGAAGGAACAAGTTGTTGCAAATATATTTTACCGCAAGTTATTAAAAGTGAATTGTGTTTTATTTAAGATGTAAAAAGGTTAACGCGATATAGAAAAGCATATTTTGAAATATTAATCACATTGATAAGTTTTTCTTAATAAAACAACAAATTATGCATTCAAAGTTTCAAACTATTTTTATATCTTATATCTTCTGTTTAAAAAACTAAAAGTATAATCAACAAATCATGTTTATATTTTTCAATAACTTTGACAAAAGTTGCTTCCTGAAGTAATATTTTTTATTACAAAAAAGAACAAACAAGATATAAGTAGACTGGAAATGGATCATTAGTTAGCACAAGAGACTTTGCTAAATGAAATGCAAACACCATAATATAATTTCTATTAATTTTCACAATTCATTTTTAGTTTCATATGATCTACTTATATAACAGCTGAAATCCATATTTCCACACAAAACTGCAACACTTTTTACATTATATGACATATATGTAAAACTGGATTTCATTTAAGGGCGAAAAAGTACACGAACCAAAACCTACACAAACTCATCCTGCTCGGTAATCCTGCCATAGACCAACTAGCCTCCTCGTGTAGTCGTGTCTTGGGGGTTTACTCATATGTTGACTCGAACACACAAGTCAAACACGTCATATTCCCTATCGCGGTCTTAACAAATGAGCGTTTTGCTCTTCGTTCACTGGCGTCTCTTACTTAATTTCCCCCACCAGGATTGTTTTCCTCTTTTATCCGAAGCCCCTTCACCATTTACACCCTTTACAATTTTCGATCTTGTTTCCCGTAATTGATGTTTGTACTCTTTTTTCCACATCTCAAATCTGTCTTTTATCCTTTTAAATTCTTCTATTTGCTTGGAATAAGACATATGTCCTGACTTCGTCCCGATAATGGCTCTTGCATCATCATCAAAATTCTGTCTCTTTTGCTCAAACTCCTTTGATAAGCGATCCATCACATCGGGATTTTGAGTTCCTGATATTTCATCCCTTGATTCGTCTGCACTAAGGGTCTTCTTGGCTGCAGCCAGACTCTTCTGCATCGTTAAACCCAAATTAAGATCGAGTACAAGCGTAAGAGGGTTTAACAATAATAAAGCCCCTTAACTTTCACCATTTTAATTGTTTAACCGCTAAACTTGGTCATACAATGGCTTGTTTATTATGACGACCAGCCAACACAAAGTCCCTTAACTTGTTTATTGATCATGGTAACAATCGCGAAAAGAATGAACCCAAAAAAGTAGTTTAAGGCTCAAACCGCTTAAAATTATAAAGTTCAGTGGTTTTACCAATACTAATCCAACATGTAACGGCTAACTAGGTAGTAGGTATGAAGGGGTAAAAGGGTAAACTCACTTGTAAAGAAGACATCTGCCTTTGCCATGTATCTTCTACCGACTTCATTTTGACTTCCTGTTCTGACCACCGTGCTTCGAATTGTCGTACTTGTTCCTTCAATTCATTATTTTCGTGCTCTTTTTGGGTCAGGGACACTTCCAGCTTTTTAACTAGCTTCTTTAGCTCTTCAACATTCGAGTGCAAAACTGGAAGATCCTCTGGTGTAACTTTACTGTAAGACTTTCGACCAGTTTTTGAAGTGTCGGGAGCTGACATTTTCCATCTGCGTAAATGACTATAATGCCCTCGAGCCAACCATCCACGAGTAACTGCAAAAAAAATGACGTAAAAGTTTATGTTTTGTAATAATTTAAACTTCAAAATAAGGGAAAAAAATATATGGTAAGAGGTGTACCTGATTGTATATGAACGACTGCCTTCAAATGATCAAGTGATCTTGGTGCAACCTGGTCACTCGGTTTTCTTACAACATTGCGTCTCTTCCTTGTATTTTCACCACGAACAACTGCAAGAAATTAAATTGTTAAATTTGTGACTATGAGTTTATGACAATGACTTAAGAAGAAATATTCCAACAACTTTCTTACAAGATTGTAGTGTGACAGCGCTAGACATTAATTCACGGAAGTCACGAACTCTGCCCCGATGACAGTTGTTTTGCACTTTGTATGTGCCTTCCATAACTTGTTGCCTAAATTTCTCCAATACACTAATCGGTTCCGCTCGTAAATATATTTTTGTAAACCCAAGTTGGTATGTTTCCGGCTGAATATAATATTGTTGCAGAATAGCAACTGAAACACTCAACGGATCATGACAACGACTGTTTTCCGGAAGAAGGCAGCTAAACCTAATAATCCAGCAGATACTTTTAATAATNGCAATCTTGGCCCAAAGTCATAAAAATGGGCTTGTTTGGGTTATTTTTAAAAAGATTTGGGTGCATTTGGGCCCCTACTATTTTTTTTAAAGAAAAAATGGGTATGAATGGGCCTTTCAAAAGTCAAACGGGTATTAACAGGCACATGCTTTCTCTCAATTGGATAACATGGATACTGATTTTGTTCAAAACTTATCAATAAAATATATTTAGTTATATTTAAATAGAAAGGGGGTGCTAGGTTTGGGAAATATTATTTTTGTCATTTTGGGGTTTTTTTTTTTTTTAAAAAAAAAACGATTCGTTTGACCCGTGCCCATTTTAATCCATGCCCATTTGGATCCATTGCCCAAACCCGTCCGACCAGCCTGTTTTGCCACACAACTGTTCATAACTACTTTTTCCTTTATTTTATCAATAACCATGAAATTACCTACTGGTGGAAAAATGTGTGGTTTACGGGTCAAACAGTGTAACGCTTTTAAGGTGGGTCAAATTAGATGGGTTGGGTTACGTTGACACACCCATCATATCTTATTTCTTTTACTTTCTTAAATAGCTAAAGTATTGGATACACATGCATGAAGCTCGTTTTCAAAAAATTATCATAAGAAAATATGTACCTCTTTAAATCAAACATACTCCATAGGTAGTTAAATCACGGGAAACACCAGGTAATATGATATCAGTAATAATTTGGAAAAATCAACGAAAACTAAACAAAGATAACATACCTTCATCCGTCATAACCGTAACATGATTTTCAAGGTCAGTTACTTCAAATGAAATATTCCCCAACCATAAAATTGCAGCAAGTAATTTGAATATACGCTCTTGATCTTCATGAGAAATTCCCAGGGTGACCAAGGCTTCCTGATCCAACATACATCCTCGTTAAAGTACTACTCGTAATTATTTTCTAATTTCTGGAAACTTATATAATATTACAAAGAATATGTCGTTTTACCATTAGTTTTTTGAAATTTTGGGCATCGTCAACTTCATGGATTTTCAGGCACCCGCTCTTATTAAGATACTTGTACTCGGTCGCTATTCTTAAGTTTAGTTTATCTGTTAAAGGATAAAATCGGTTAAGCAAACAAGTTCTAACAAGCATGCAGCTATAAATAAACGATTAATATAAACAAACCTCTCATATCAGAGGTGGCCCCTGCACACATTTGGTAAAAAACATGGTATGACCTTTCACTTCGGTTAAGTTGCGATATTCTCGACTACAAGAAAAAAAACATCACAATTGCTATCATTCTTAACTCAAACAACTACAAAAATAAAAGAAAAGAAAAAAATGAAACACAAATTTGAATTACCTTTTCAAGAAGAACTGTTGACAAGATCATCAACACAAAAAGTCTGTTAGTAAAACTTAAATAAATTAAATTCCCCATTAGTAAAAGTATATATGCTTACGTGTATGAACATAAGCCCCTTGTATTATCCCCTTTGTGTTATAATGAATATCGATTAATTTCCCCTGCACCACATGAAAATCCTAGTCAGACACCTTGAGGTAATCTCGCACTTGTTAAGTACTAAAAAGATTCAGAACTCACAAATCGGCTAGAATTTTTATTCCTAGATGTCTTTGCATTCCCAAAAGCTTCTAGGATACAGCCAGATTGCAGTATTTTGCCTGCGATATCACTATTACCGCCTCCAGCTTCTACCAGATACTCTATCGCTAATTTTGCTGTTACACTTTTTCCACCTCCACTTTCCCCACTACATATAAAACAGAAATTGGTAACGTGTCATAACTTCAACATAGACGTTTTGGATGTCACACGCTATTAATTGAAGTTGACAAAAATCAACTAACCTGATAATGATAGACTGATTTACACCATCTGCAAGTATCGAAATGAAAGTTACATTAGTGGTGATAAAACTTATTATTAAATACTTCAGACTTTGCCAAACACTCAAACAACTTATTACGTTTGATTTATTTGATTCTGATTATTCTATATCACATAACAATTTACAAAACGTACATCCAAACATCCCTAAAAGAAGTGAAACTCACCTCTCATCATATCATTGTAGGCAGCATCAGCTACGGCATATACATGAGGACTATCCAAAATCTTCTCTCTATAAGCCGTGATGACATCACTTCCAGAAACTGAGACATCTTTGAAGGGATTGATAGCTAATAGAATAGGCCCCGCCATAGTCTGCAGATGCATAGCAAGATTACATTCAAAGTAATAGGGAAAACAGTTACAGACATTCAACACACATGGAATATATGATGCATACATAAATTACATCACGGTGATATCTATACTGGAGATTACATAGAACTGATGGCTCGTTCAGATAACCAAGCCCTACGAGATTATCAACACCATCAAGGGTTTCCGTATTTGCAGGTAAGAGCTCTCCTGTAGACACTGTCATGACCTACAAAAACAATAAGCAAAATTACCTATATACCCTTATTAAACCATTAAGTAAAAGTACTTTCTCATTCGATAATAAACTCACGGTTCCATCCAAAAGTGTAACAGATGCTTTTCCTCCAACAGCTGATTGTATCTTTCCCAATTCCCATTGTCCATTTTGGAGCCGACACCACAGTCTGAGTTGCTGAAATAAAACAAATTTTACAAACTAAGTATTTCACGAGCCTACTATCAATATACATCAGTAAGCAAATCAATGGTAGCTTGTGAACCCCACATATTCCTTTTGGATGCAAGAACATGTATTTGTATACATATTCATGGTATTTGATATGAATTTTGGGACGTGTTTTTTTCAAAGTCAAAGTCAAAGTCAAAGTCAGATATAGGTAATTTACGTATACAATATTCAGTTTATTAAAGTCAAAGTCAGGGTAAGCAATTTACATAACAATCAGTTTGCTTACGTGTATTGCCTACCACTTCCTAAAATCTGTTAATTTTGACCCTAAACAAGCAGAAAGTCATAACATAATCGGTTTCTGTCAACATGAAAAACTTTAGATGCATATCCAAACACTCACACAGTCCTAAATTGACAATTCTATTATAAAAGGAATAAGGCAGGGTCCACTTTAATCGATGCGGTAACTAGTGAGTATAATAATAACCTTAGTCCTTTGCAAACTGTTGAAATTGTCTCCTACTTTCCTGCAAACATTCTTGTGTGTGTAATCATTCATCCTACTTGGTTTTTACTTTTATACCTACGACTTTTATAAAGCGTTTGCTTTATTTTTGATAGTAATGTGACTATCAACTTTTTCAGCAACTTTACTAATTTTGTAGATAAGAATGTTATCCATTTGATACCCAAAAATTCAGATGTGGACAGCCACAATAACACTAAAAATCCCAAATTATTTGATAACTAACTACTAATGCTTTTACATCTTTATATATTCTCCCGACAGGATTATTCAAAAGTCAAAACTGCTTATTTCACCCCTTAATTATCAAAACAGTCTAGATAGATAAAAATCCTCAACAATGCTTAAATGTTGTCTAAAACACAATAAGCACTTAAACTCCCTTCAAACACCTATCTACTGTATCGAAACACAATAAGCACCCCAAACACCCTCCAAAACTTTGTGTCTACTACGTCAAAAATGCACTAAGCAAATATACGCTTTTCTAAGAAGCAATCTTAAACACTCTTAAAAGTAAGCAGATAAACAGTTCAAAAAGCAATAAGCAGATAAATAGTAAAAGCAATCCTAAATACCTCCTAAAAATGACGAATTATACCTTTTTGATATAATACTCAAGGCTCTTATCCCATCCCGAATCCAACAACCGAGGAGCGATCGTGGCAAGTCCAGCACCACCATTCTCCGCCAATCTACATTCATGCACATCCCCCATATTATACGGCGATTCACTACAAACCACTGTTTCCATCACTTCTTTCCTACCAAAACTACCATTCCTTTTAACCTCCTGCACCCCACCCAACATGGACGGCACCGGACGCTTAGGCAGACGAGCCTTAGACCCCGGCCTTGATGGCAAAGCCGGTGGTAAGTCCGTCTGCTTGCTCTCATTCCTCTGAAGAGAGTCAAGCATCTCCTCTAACGAACTCCTAACTACCAAAGACGCCATTTTTCACAAAACTTTCAACTCAGATCATAAAACCAAGATTTCCGAAACCCGAGTCCCAAAAATGATTGATTCTTCAAAAATATCCAAAATTTCGATTTTTTTCGACTGACTCGCAACTTAACTACGAACCCGAATCCTACAAAAAACTCAAAATCAAATCAAGATTTTCGAAACCCATGTCCCAAAAATGATAAATTTTCGATTTTTTCGAGTTTTTTGGATTCACTATCAAGCTTACTACAAACCCTAATAAAATCAAGATTCATACAATGCAGCAACCAACTTAAAAACCCACATCAAATCCACATCAAAAAGCCAAGATTTTCAAAACCCATATCACAAAAACCATCAATTTCATAAAAAAATCAAAAAATTTATTCAACTATGATGTTGACTACAAACCCTAATAAAGTGGGTTTTATGCCATGAAAACAGAAATTTCAAAATTTGAAAAGAGATTAATTGATAAAAATATTGAAGATTGATGACCCAATTGTTGAAAAAACAAATTTGTTTGGTTGTGAATTTTATAAAAGAAAGTAAGAAGAAAATTGGGGATTTGTTTGAAAAAAAGGGGAAAAATTATAAAAAAAGATTTGTTTGTTTGTTTGTTTGTTGCTTAAAGGGAAATATTTGAATTTATTCAGGTTGGTAGTAGTGGCGCTATGATCTACATCTAATTTTTACACATTGTAATAATTGTTATTGTAATTTAACTTTACTGTTTTGGCATGTTTTTAATGAAATATATTTTTTTATTGATGGTTAGTTAGAAAAGGTTGGCACCCTTGGTGTGTCTTGAAATTTTGAGACTATGGGCCTGTTTGGTAGGGGCTTTTTGGGGGAGCTGTTAGCTTTTTGTTACAAAAATAATCTCATCTAAAATAAAAGCTCCGTTTGGATGCATTAACTTTAAGCTTTTATGTCAAACAAATAGCTCCAAAATAAAAAGCTGATTCATGAAGCTTTTTAAAATTCTTAGAGCTGTTAAAACTTTAAATTACTTATATACCCTCCAAACATTTATTTATAATTATAGATATGTCCTTTTATGTCATTTTACATCTTATAATTACATTTAACAGCTAACTTACCAAACACTTTTATTGAAAAAATGATACAGCTTGTAGCTAATATTAATAGCTTTACAGTTAACAGCTTACAGCTTACAGTTTACAGCTTACAGCATACAGCTTACAGCTAATTTTACCAAACATACCCTATAGCCACATTTGTTTTTTTTTTTTTTAAAGGTAAACTTCATTAACAAAGAACAGTCAACCCGAAGACCGGGAGGCAAACAACCACAGACAACTACACTATATTGTATTTACACCAATCAGACCAAGTTAACGAATAAAACTTGGCTCTAGCTCTAACCCAAAGGAAGCCAATGGACTTAATTTCACTAATAATTTCTTCAATCTTCACAATTTTTCCTTCAAACTTCAGCTTATTCCTCGCTCTCCATATAACCCAGCAGCTAAGAAATATAATACCTTGGAAAACCATTTTCGCTTTACCTCTCAACCCAACATGCTCATAAACTTCAATCAGGTCCCTAAACGAGAAGGCAAAGAACTGCTGGACCCGGGTCCAACTACAAATCTTGTTCCAAACACATTTGTTATATAGCCACATTTGTTATATTGTTGTTTCAGCGTTATATTAGTTTTCTCTTTATACAAATAATTTTAGTACTAATTTAGTGTAATAAGACAATTAATTTCAACATAAAAACATACTCCACTTAAATACAAATATACTTCACCAAAATACACAATGCGCGACTCAGTCGTCTACAAGACCGAGTCTTCGTTTTTCATGATTGAAGACACGTCTCCGAGACGAGCTGTAATAAGGTAGCATCCTGTGCAAGCAAGGACGACGACCGAGTCTTGGTGGGCTCATTGCTGCTTAATAGTCATATGTGCGATTTTTGGCTTCAATAGTCATATGTACGTGACTTAATGATGGTGTATGTATGACTGTTTTCAAACCTAAGACGTTTACTTACGAACGTAAAAGCCTTAGACATTTTGTGAGAATATCATAATGTCTTCCCAGCTACGTTGGTTGATGTTATGGTTTGTTAAAAAATCGAGTATTCGCTGATGTTATTGGCATAATGGTATGTAAATCCATTGTTTGTTTTCACTTTTGCCTATCGCTTGTTACTAAGTATAAGATTGATTGTAAGGTACCTATTTTTAATTTCGGAAAGAGACAATGCAATTAGGGACCATATGCCAAAGCAGTCTCGATAGATTACGATTTCTCATCAACACATACATATGGACCATTTATCGATCGTGTTTTTCGAGTTCGAGATTATTCATATGAATAGGAAAACACTCATGCATATATAGTTTTCAAGTTTAAGACTACTCATGTATCTTCTAAGTCAAGGAATACAACTATACAAGTATAACTTGAATAGAAAATGTGACTTATACGTTAGTCATCATCATATGATAGTTAAATTCATTAAACCATTGTCCTTGGCATTCATTCAATAGGTGAATATTTATGAGATTTTAATAAACGTACACATTAAACAAACACAAGAAAATGGACACTTTATCAATGAACATTATTATACTCACCGAATTTCCAAAATAAGCGGTCATACCTTTTACATGGAAAATTAGTCACAACAAATTCAGAATTTCCAGTTATAATAAAAGTGGAAATTTTTTTCTTTATACATCTCCTAATTCATTAAAATGTAGATTTTGTTATTATTGAAGTTTCTATATGCATTTTTTTCAAAATCTTTTTTCATTATTAGGTGATTAAATCGACACATTAACTTTGTGAATTATGATGATCGACGACGATAGCAACACCTAACGACATGTCCGATAAATTCTCTTGCAGGCAGATGGTAACTATTAGTACATTTTTGGGGGAAAGATGATATATTGTGATAATTAGTTTTTATAGATAAAAAAGAAAAAGTATTTTTTGAGAAAGATGCTTTGACAAGATGGAGTTAGATACAAAATAGTGAAAACTTTTAGGAATTTCAATATATTTATCAGATTTATTTTTATGAAGGTTGCTAGAGCTTCAAGCACAACATACAGCATGTTTCACAAGGTCCACTTTGCACATGCAAACAAATAGAACATAGAACACAAAGATACGTGTGATAATCAATTTGGACACTTTTTGACTTGTTATGATGTTTTAAAATTGTGGATTGAGTAGACTGCATGCCAACTGCAGGGTCATACTCCTACTACACATGACTCACATGTGAAGTGTGCCTGAAAATACATCCATTAAAATGAAGACATGAACACTTGGGACACTACTACATCTACTAAATGATTACATGAACCATATATGTAGAACAAAAAAATAAAATAAAAATAATAATGTTAGTTTTTAAAACCAAACAAAGCGGGAAGGAAGGAGAAAGAAGAAAAAATTAAAAATAATAATAATAATAATAATAATAATAATAATAATAAAATTAAAAAAAAATGAAAAACGATCTGACTTGGGTCTCATCAAGATCGTCTCGTCATGCCTAAAATAAGCTTGATAGAATTATAGAAACCTGGCCAAACTTTAAGCGTGTGTTATGAAATTAGTTAGAGTCGAGCTTATACCAACCTACATTTTATGAAAGTTTAAAGTTTTATTTTTTATCGATATATTTAACAAAATAACCTATAATTATGAATAAGAAAGCAAATAAATTGATTCATGCTATAAAGGTATTGATGTAATCAAATATTCAAAGCTCACTTCTAACATTTTCTTTAACCGTGAATTTCGACTTTTTGATTGACTAATACATGAGTTTTAAACTTATTACCACATAAACTCAAACTCAAGCCACTTAAAGCCCTTTCTTTTCAAAAAATTGACGTGACAACTTCAAAATAACCGTGAATTTTGACTTTTTGATTGACTAATACACGAGTGTTAAACTTATTACCACACAAACTCAAACTCAAGCCACTTAAAGCCCTTTCTTTTCAAAAAATTGACGTGACAACTTCAATATCGTTTGCAACAAACAAAATTTAATTTAAAACTTTTGACATTTAAGTGATAATAGTAAAAAAGAAAAAGAAAAATGGTACTAGGCTCTTTTTAACATAACAACAATACCCGATCTTGCCGAGCAATGTATGGGTGAGGTGAGATATAGACGGTTACAACCCTTACGTATGGTAAAGATATGGCTTCCAACAAAACCTCTGACAAGTGTGTATGCAAGCAAAATGCGAGGAAAGAAACACAATGACATAAAAGGAAAAATAAAGCAAAAACATACAAGCGAACAAAGACATAAACGCATACAGACAAGGAGACAGGGGGCATGCTTGTTGACCAAAATAAGGGGGAAAAAACGCAAAGGCACATAAGATCAAAAGTCACATGTGCAACATATAAAATAAATAAATAAAATAAAGCAAAACACACACACAAAAAAAAAAAAAAAAAAAAAAAAAAAAAAAATATATAAATATATAATAATAATATCAATAATAAATAATAAAATAATAATATAATACATAATAATATAATAATAAAATAAATAAAATAAAATAAATGGAGACGGGTTAACATACAAAAGAAAATAAAGAAAAAATGAAAATATGGCATAAAGCCAATAAACACAACCAAGGGAACAATCAAACCGATGAAAATTAAAATAAAATGATAGAGCCCTAAACCCAAACATATAAAATTGAAAACGCAGAGAAGATCTCTTTC
>LBNU01009334.1:0-21827 GCA_014162995.1 Artemisia annua | reverse complement strand
AAAAAAAAAAAAAAAAAAAAAAAAAAAAAAAAAAAAAAAAAAAAAAAAAAAAAAACGAAAAACGATCTGACTTGGGCCTCATCAAGATCGTCTCGTCATACCTAAAATAAGCTTGATTGAATCATAGAAACCTGGCCAAACTTTAAGCGTGTGTTATGAAATTAGTTAGAGTCGAGCTTATACCAACCTACATTTTATGAAAGTTTGAAGTTTTATTTTTTATAGATATATTTAACAAAATAACCTATAATTATGAATAAGAAAGCAAATAAATTGATTCATGCTATAAAGGTATTGATGTAATCAAATTTTCAAAAGCTCACTTCTAACATTTTCTTTAACCGTGAATTTCGACTTTTTGATTGACTAGTACACGAGTTTTAAACTTATTACCACATAAACTCAAACTCAAGCCACTTAAAGCCCTTTCTTTTCAAAAAATTGACGTGACAACTTCAAAATAACCGTGAATTTTGACTTTTTGATTGACTAATACAGGAGTTTTAAACTTATTACCACACAAACTCAAACTCAAGCCACTTAAAGCCCTTTCTTTTCAAAAAATTGACGTGACAACTTCAATATCGTTTGCAACAAACAAAATTTAATTTAAAACTTTTGACATTTTAATGATAATAGTAAAAAAGAAAAAGAAAAATGGCACTAGGCTCTTTTTAACACAACAACAATACCCGATCTTGCCGAGCAATGTATGGGTGAGGTGAGATATAGACGGTTACAACCCTTACGTAAGGGTAAAGATATGGCTTCCAACAAAACCTCTGACAAGTGTGTATGCAAGCAAAATGCGAGGAAAGAGACACAATGACATAAAAAGAAAAATAAAGCAAAAACATACAAGCGAGCAAAGACATAAACGCATACAGACAAGGAGACAGGGAGCATGCTTGTTGACCAAAATAAGGGGAAAAAAACGCAAAGGCACATAAGATCAAAAGTCACATGTGCAACATATAAAATAAATAAATAAAATAAAGCAAAACACAAAAATATATATATATATATATAATAATAATAATAATAATAATAATAATAATAATAATAATAATAATAATAATAATAATAATAATAATAAATAAAAAATAAAATAAAAATGGAAGATAACATACAAAAGAAAAATAAAAGAAAAATGAAAATATGCATAAAAGCCATAAACACCAACCAAGGGAAACAATCAAACGAGAAAAAAATAAAAGTAAAATGAATAGAGCTAAACAAACATATAAAAATTGAAAACGCAGAGAAGCAAAAATAAACCTACAGGCATGAACTCTAGAAGGCTCAAAAAGGCCTACGCTCAAGATACGAAGCATCTCTATAAGAGGTCATGTCCCTAATCCTAATTCTCACGTGTTCTTTTAAAAAGGTCATGTCCCTAATCCTAGTTCTCACGTGTTCTTATAAGAGGTCATGTCCCTGACAATAGGTCCTTTTTAACACAATTTTGTAAATAACTAAATACTAATATCTAAAGCCGAACCCAAGATTCTAAGTCACTAGGTACATAATTTTTATTTTTTTATTTACGGTTATAAGGGAAATAAAATTAAACTAAAAAAATATGATTTCATAACGTAAATTAATAAGAGGTTTTTTTTTTTTTTTTTTTTTTTTTTTTTTTTTTTTTTTTTTTTTTACTGGACTAACTAAACAAGACATAGTATTTTTATTACATAAAATTTTAAGAAAATTCTATATATTTTTAAGAAAATTACACTTCCGTGAATTTGCACTCCATTAGTTTTTTTTTAAAACTCAATAAGCATTTTTTATTTTCTTTTCATGAAAACTCCATGTCACCACCACTACCCCCCATCATATGGACTCATTTCCAAAGTTTCCATTTTTTTTTTCTTAATAAAACTTAAATTCAGCATAAGGGTTTTGTAATGGGTGATTCATTAAAGAAGAATATATGCTTCAATTGTAAAGATTCTTGTTGTGATAAGCTGATGAATGGATGGAAAGATAATGCTGGTCATTATGTTCAGCTTTGCTTTAACTGCTGGTATATATGTTTTAGTTCACACTCATTTGATATTTATTTAGTTATCTTTATGTGATTTTATTTCTGGTATTTAGTTATGGGGAGTGTTTGGGATTATTTGCTTATTTTGAGGTAAAAATAAGCAATTTTTATTAAGCATTTAGAGAACTAGTGATTCTTATTAGGGTGTGTTTGTTTAAGCTTATATATGACCTGGGGCATAATGCATTAGGATTGGAGGCATTTCGGAGAATTTGGTATTTTTCATAAAAATTAACACTACCAAGCAAAATTTTATTGGGACCCCCTAGTTCCGCCCCTGCTTATAAGCCTGTAATCTCAAGCTTATTTCTGGCTTGTGACCTTATGAAAAATGAGTTCATAAACTGAAAAATAAGCTGTAAATAGAATGGGCTTATAAAGTATAAGGTAAAATCATATAAGCTGCTAAGCCCATATATAAGCTTAAACAAACACCCCCTTATTTCAAGTGAAACAAATGCATTACTTAAAACTTTTTATAATCGGATTTCATTAGAAATTTCCAAAAAAGTTACGATCTTTTTAAGAGTGTTGCATTTTTTATTTTATTTTTTTTTTATCTCACAAAATGAGCAGATTCAAACACAAACCATGGTGCTTATTTTGAAGCAGCTTATATGAAACAACCTGTCCTTCCGTCCCTGTATTAAGACATTTGAGCCCTCATAAGTCTTAAGTATTGGCTGCCAATATCCTTCCACCATGGTTTTTTATTGAACCAAAAGGGTAAATTAAGGGTGTATCATTATAAGTGCTTATTTATAAGGAGAAGCAAATAAGCAATCCCAATTCCCAAACACCCTCTTAGTTGGATATGTTTTTTAAGCTGGGTGTTTGGATTAACTAATTCTTGTCTTATTGGCCTTATTGAAATTTGGAGAAGCCAAACTTACCATTTTTCGGCGTATGAGCTTAGATAAGCCATAAGCTCGCCAATTCATCAACTTCAGCTTATGAAATTAGATAAGTCAGAAGCTCAAGCAGATAAGCTAATGAAGCTGAAAAATGGAGTTTTATCGCTTTTCTCCAAATAAGTCAATAAGCCAGGAAATAAGCTAATATAAATACTCGAAGTTGGGGTACTTGATGCCACTTTGAAGTTCAATGAATTTACAGGTTTTTTGCTTTGGTACTTCATTTATACAAATTCCCATGTTGTGAAACTGATATACCCTATATTTTGTATAAATATCTAGTGTAGACATTTACTGATTGACTTGGTAGAATTATTTGCTAACCTGGATTGTCTCTTTAATCTGTATAGTTATATTTATCAGGCGGGGCAGTTCTGCGAAATGTTTCATTCGGACGAGGATGGGTGTAAGGACTGTGAATCGTGCAAACAGGTGACAAAAATACTGTACTGGTCCAGGCTATGTTTTTCCATAAACATGTATTGCTTAACGGGTANAGAGAAGCAAAAATAAACCTACAGGCATGAACTCTAGAAGGCTCAAAAAGGCCTACGCTCAAGATACGAAGCATCTCTATAAGAGGTCATGTCCCTAATCCTAATTCTCACGTGTTCTTTTAAAAAGGTCATGTCCCTAATCCTAGTTCTCACGTGTTCTTATAAGAGGTCATGTCCCTGACAATAGGTCCTTTTTAACACAATTTTGTAAATAACTAAATACTAATATCTAAAGCCGAACCCAAGATTCTAAGTCACTAGGTACATAATTTTTATTTTTTTATTTACGGTTATAAAGGAAATAAAATTAAACTAAAAAAATATGATTTCATAACCTAAATTAATAAGAGTCTTTCTTTTTACTGGACTAACTAAACAAGACATAGTATTTTTATTACATAAAATTTTAAGAAAATTCTATATTTTTAAAGAAAATTACACTTCCGTGAATTTGCACTCCATTAGTTTTTTTTTTTAAAACTCAATAGCATTTTTTATTTTCTTTTCATGAAAACTCATGTCACTGCCACCACTACCCCCACCATATGGACTCATTTCCAAAGTTTCCCATTTTTTTTTTAATAAAACTTAAATTCAGCATAAGGGTTTTGTAATGGGTGATTCACTAAAGAAGAATATATGCTTCAATTGTAAAGATTCTTCTTCTTCTTGTTGTGATAAGCTGATGAATGGATGGAAAGATAATGCTGGTCATTATGTTCAGCTTTGCTTTAACTGCTGGTATATCTATGTTTTAGTTCACACTCATTTGATATTTATTTAGTTATCTTTATGTGATTTTATTTCTGGTATTTAGTTATGTGGGGTGTTTGGGATTATTTGCTTATTTTGATGTAAAAAACAAGCAATTTTTGTTTAGCATTTAGAGAACTAGTGATTCTTATTAGGGTGTGTTTGTTTAAGCTTATATATGACCTGGGGCATAATGCATTAGGACCGGATGCATTTCGGAGAATTTGGTATTTTTCATAAAAATTAACACTACCAAGCAAAATTTTATCGGGTCCCCCTAGTTCCGCCCCTGCTTATAAGCCTGTAATCTCAAGCTTATTTTCTGGCTTGTGACTTTATGAAAAATGAGTTCATAAACTGAAAAATAAGCTGTAAATAAAATGGGCTTATAAAGTACTGTATAAGCTAAAATCATATAAGCCGATATAAAAGCTTAAACAAACACCCCCTTATTTCAAGTGCTTATTTGAAACAAAGTTATTACGTAAAACTTTTTAGAATTGGATTTCATTAGAAATTTCCAAAAAAGTTACGATCTTTTTAAGAGTGTCGCATTTTTTTTTTATCTCACAAAATGAGCAGATTCAAACACAAACCATGGTGCTTATTTTGAAGCAGCTTATATGAAACAACCTGTCCTTCCGTCCCTGTATTAAGACATTTGAGCCCTCATAAGTCTTAAGTATTGGCTGCCAATATCCTTCCACCATGGTTTTTTATTGAACCAAAAGGGTAAATTAGGGGTGTATCATTATAAGTGCTTATTTATAAGGAGAAGCAAATAAGCAATCCCAATTCCCAAACACCCTCTTAGTTGGATATGTTTTTTAAGCTGGGTGTTTGGATTAACTAATTCTTGTCTTATTGGCCTTATTGAAATTTGGAGAAGCCAAACTTACCATTTTTCGGCGTATAAGCTTAGATAAGCCATAAGCTCGCCAACTCATCAACTTCAGCTTATGAAATTAGATAAGTCAGAAGCTCAAGCAGATAAGCTAATGAAGCTGAAAAATGGAGTTTTATTGCTTTTCTCCAAATAAGTCAATAAGCCAGGAAATAAGCTAATATAAATACTCGGAGTTGTTTACTTGATGCCACTTTGGAGTTCAATGAATTTACAGGTTTTTTGCTTTGGTACTTCATTTATACAAATTCCCATGTTGTGAAACTGATATACCATATATTTTGTATAATTATCTAGTGTAGACATCTTACTGATTGACTTAGTAGAATTATTTACTAACCTGGATTGTCTCTTTAATCTGTATAGTTATATTTATCAGGCGGGGCAGTTCTGCGAAATGTTTCATTCGGACGAGGATGGGTGGAAGGACTGTGAATCGTGCAAACAGGTGACAAAAATACTCTACTGGTCCAGGCTATGTTTTTCCATAAACATGTATTGCTTAATAGGGATTGCGTTCTACCTTTGCAGCTCATACATTGTGGATGCATTGTGTCAAGTGGTGATTATAGTATGCATGATTCTGGTGGGATTACATGTTACGAATGTTCAGATACTAATAGTCTTTTGGTAAGATGGGAATGTGCTTTATTTAGATATTCTCTTTCACCGTATCTTAGTATTCTACCACCGCAAGAATAAAAAACATTTAACCTTTTTTAGGCACGAGATTTATCAAATGATGAATCACATTCAACAGATGTGGCGGATCTTGGCAACGATACAGAGTATCCTTTTATTTACTTTGCGTATCTGATATGTTGCTCATGATTTATACATTTTTCTTAACCATAAATTAGCCTGAATTTTGTTCTCACCCCATTGTTTGAAAAATTGGTGTCTCCTACTGATTCAAAGTTAAACAAAAGTCGTATAATCATCCCAAAGAAATCTGCAGTGGTGAGGCAAAAAGACAAGCAACGAATATCATGAAATGATAATTAAGTCAATGAATTGATAACTATAATGAATATGCAAAATCTGAACAGGCTCATTTCCCGGCAGTTTCTGGTTATGAAGTGGTCCCGTTGAATATTCTGGATACAGACGGGAAAGAATGGGATGTTTGTTTCCGTTGCTGGCCTCATTGTAACAGAAACAAATTTGTTATGACAGGGCTTAGAGATTTTATTGTTTCAAAGAACCTGCAAGCCGGTGACACAGGTGATTCTTATATCTGATAGTATCTTTGTATCTCGTCAATAGTTAAAGTTCAATTAGTGAAATGTTTTGCCGAAAAGAAAAGTTCAGGTTTCAGGTTTGCGTCTTAGTTGATCATTTCATGCATTTACGTGTGATGAATTTTGTTTACTTTAACTACAAGCGGTTGCTCTTTCAGTGGCGTTTTATCGGAGGGAGTCTGATGGAAAGATCATCCTGGAGTTGAGAAAACCTTCAGCATAGACCTCAACTCATTAGGTACTTTCTGCATCTATTTGTTTAGCCTATTAAATTTGTAAGCAATCCCTGCTAGTCACAATTTATTGAAGTGCTTATCACATAGCCAAACTTTTTATATTCTAATCTAATTCGTGTGCTGAACATGTTGCAGGCAGCAACCTGACTTAGGATATAGCAGATATATATCCGTAAAAGATGGCTTGTAATGATATGACAATGTTTAGTGTTGTATTGCAGCTGAAATAGTGGATGCTTTAAAATACTCAAGGGAGTAGAATACATGTCAATCGCAGAGTCACACTCCATATGACTGACATATCTTTGTATGCTTGTTAATATATGCATTCAAATGAAGACATACAAACTTGGGACACATACATATACATATACTAAAGAGTAAATTGCAAAAACCGTCTATGTGGTATGTTCAAATCGCAAGCACAATTCTTACTTTTTTGAAAGTATATGCGTCATCTTTGTGGGAAACATGTCCCAATGTGAAATGACTAAAATACCCTTGCTTTAAGTGAGACTTTGTCATTTCACTTTCGGGCAGATGATACCTACACCAAAGGTTTCACACAGGGATGACACCAACACTTTCAAAAAGGTAAAGACGGTGCATTTGCTTTTGGACATACAACATGGACGTCATTTCCAGTTTTCTCTATACTAAATTGTTAGAATTTGGGAGGGTGTGAGTGGTAATAATCATGACACGCTGAATCGTGTATAGATCAATTTCAAATTGAAGTATTTCGACCATATGTGTCTTGGGTATCACGAAATCCTCAATTAGATAATTGAGACAATCACCTTGTTTCCAAGGGACGAGAGAACAAAATAATACACATAAAGTTGTTATGTGTGTTATGTTCGGAAGAGATCAAATTTTGTATATAAAACATAACCGAAAGTTAGTTAAATTCGGTTAAAAGGCGGTTGGCAGGAAGAGTCACACCTATTGGGAAAAAGGTGTTTTTTTTGGGGAAAAACCGTTTCTGACCCCGCAAGGGGAGCTGCCCCTTGACCCTGCAAGTGGGCGCAACCCCTTTGACCCTCGCACTTAGTTGTGGTGCCATTAGGCAAGCTAGAACGAGTGTGCATTCCGCACCTTCTGACTCAACTATAAGCTATACTTGAGTAACCCACTCACACAACTAAGATCCTAGGCATCCTATCATGGCCTTATTTGTGGTACCATTATCACAAAAACCAAAATCACAACTAAGATATACCTCACAAAAACCAAAATCACAAAAAGTTACACAAATTTTATGGCCTTATTTGTTTAGGCATCCTATCATTGTACACATGTAGGTTCATTTATGTTGGTTTTTGTGAGGTATATTTTTCATGATTGTTAAGATCCTAGGATCTTACGATTTTATGATATTACAAAGCAAAAATGATCCATATCCCACGTAGAACTTTTGCGAGATAGGATCTTAATAGGATCTCGATCTTGACCATATGATCTTACGATCTCGATCGATCCAATCTTACTTTCTTGAACCACAAGCTAAAAGACTACAAATTTATGTATTAAGTTTTTAAAATATGAAAAACAAGATGCTAGTTGTATTAAATACTTCATAATCATACATTTTTTGATACAAAGTATATAATAATATGTACATGTGCATAATTTTATAAAGCTTATTATAAAATGATATTATAGCAGGATCTTAAAAGTTTGATCTGATTTTACGATCAAAATCTTGCAAAGAAGATAGCGATTTTAAGTGAAATCTTTATCTTAAAAACTTTCACATTTTCGTTTAAATGAGGTCTATTTTAAGAACATTGTTAAAGCCTTCTACAATATTCTCCTAGAGATAACAATATTATTGTTTTCACGCATTCTTTCTCTGCATCAAAGAATAGTGACTTGCAATTCTATCATTATTAGAATAGTGACTTGCAAGTCATGAAGTTTGAAACCACTTAAGGGTGGCCTAGTGGTAAAAGGGCTTATGACTATCACTCTAAAATGTGTGAGGTCTCAAGTTCAATTCCTGCTAGGTGCAAACCATGGTTATTAAGATCGCGATCTTGATCGTAGGATCGTACGATCTTACGATCATACATTAGAAAACATTGCAAGATCTAAGTAGGATCGGAGATAGCATAGGATCGAAGTAAGATCGTAAGATAGCTAGTAAGATCGTGGGATCGCTATCTATCCCGATCCTACTATAAAACCTAATTTTTATTATTAAACAAACTTTTTACTGAAATTAATCTCACTTTCTAAATTTTGACAAAATTTAACCCTTATACTTGACCCATCTTTACTCATGTTGTATTTCTTTTCTACCCAAATCGTTTATCAAACGACTGAAACATAAAGTAATTGCATGTATTACGTATTTTATATTATTAGGATGTTTAAACTTTGAAAATTTCATCTATGCTCACTTAAATGGTCTTTTATATCGAATCTTATATGGAACTATATAAAAAATTTACATTTTTGTAGGATCTTACAATCCCGATTCGACCTTACGATCCCGATCTTGTGGAGACAAAAACGATCCTCAGTAGGATCGCGATCTTGATAACCTTGGTGCAAACAACCTTAAGTGGCCACGCCAACCTTCTGGAAAGGGAGGTCTTCACCTGGTTTGAGTCTGTGTAGTGGTGGGTTAATTTCCGTGAATTAGTCGGCCAAAAAAGTTAGAAAAACCATGGTTATGTTTATGAGAGAAAGGAAAAAAAAAAGAAAAAAAAAACGGCTTTATCCAGTAATAAAAATATAAGTTAGTTAATGTACAGTACTATTCTTGGCTCACTCTTCATCACCTGCATCACTCACCATCAGCCACCGGAGAATATTTCCGACCTGGGTTTTATGCCAGACTTCATTTCCAAACTTTCCCTTTTTGGATTTAACAATTAAACTCAAATTCAGCATTTGGGTAATGGGTGATTCATTAAAGAAACATATTTGCTTCAATTGTAAACATTCTTCCTCATATTCTTTGAAAAATGGATGGAAAGACAGCACTGGCGAATATGTTCAGCTTTGCTTTAACTGCTGGTATGTTTAGTTTTCATATGGAGCAAATGCTTTTATGTAATTCTGTTTGTTGGTCTTGTGTTTTTTAGAGTGTTGAATTATGATGTTTGGATTAACTTAAGGTTTAGTGATTTGGAATAGCCGATAAGTTAACCGATGAGCCTTTTTGACTTAGGCCTCACCGGGTTAATCCTGGGACCGTTTCTGACCCTTCCCTGGCCACCCCAAATGTACATAGCGAACGAGGTTTGAGCCCTTGACCTCTTGTGAGGAAAGTCGGAAACTAAGACTTTAGCACTAGGCCGTTTGGTGGTGGTTTAAAAAGCCGATAAGTCATAAGTTTAAAGGAATGTTTGTATTAGCTGATTGACGAGTTTTCGGCTTATGTTTCATTAGCCCCATTTTTAGGAACTTATGGGCTTATATAAGTTTATTATGTCATAACAAACTTATATAAGCACACAAGTTTCAAAATAGGCCAAAAAATTGAGCTTATGAAATATAAGCCGAATACAGATAAGATCGTAAGCCCATAAATAAGGATAAAATTTGGAAAAGTTTATAAGCCCGTTTTTTTGGCTTATGAGCTTATCAAGTCGACCTTATGGCCTATTTAAAGTCATACACTCAACTTGATAAGCTCATTAAGCTGGCGCAACTTGATAAGCTCATTGTTGTAGAAGGTGTATATAATTTGATATACCCTATATGTTTTGTGATTGTAACCATCTCCAAGGTGGCCTAGTGGTAAGGTGGGCTGACGGTCTTAGAAGAGACGGGTTCACAACCTCGTTAGGTGAACATCTTGGGATGGTTATACCAGTTACGCCGCGTACATGATGAAAAAAGGCTCAACTTTGACCGGGTAGTCTGAATAGGTATCCTTCTCCATTTACCCGGTTGTTGTGATTATATGGAGTAGTTATTGATTATTTATGACTGATTTGTAGTAATTTGGCCGAAGTTCTTGAGTTCAAAATTATTTGGGATACGGTACTTCATATATAGAAACTCTCAAACTGAAATGTATATTAAAATTCTAGAAGGGGTTTATCATATTTTTCGAGTGTTTATCTTGAGTAGTTGTATCGATCATTAACGGTGGATATGTAGTAATTTGGCTGAAGTTTTTGACATAATAGTTCATTTATACAAACCCCCAAATTTTAAAACTCGAAGAAAGTAGAAGAGTTAGTCTTACCCTATATTTTGTGTAATTATCTAGAGTAGACATCTTATCGATGATGTTGAATATGATTCAAACTATCTCCTTTCAGATTTGTGCATGTAATCTAGTGGTGTGAATGAAAGAACTCATGACTTTATTTTTTTTAATATACCTTATCTTCGGATGTATTTAGTAGATTTTTTTACTAACCTGGATTGTATTCTTAATCTGTATAGTTCTATATACAAGGCGGGCCAGTTCTGTGAAATGTTTCATTCAGACGAGGATGGGTGGAGGGACTGTGAATCATGCAAGCAGGTGACAACTGACAACAATACTGTGTTCGCCGATTTGTCGAAGCTATGTTTTTGAAAACATGTATTCCTTAACGGATATAATGTTCTACCTTTGCAGCTCATACATTGTGGATGCATTGTGTCACTTGGCGATTATATCTTACATGATTCGGGTGGGATTAGATGTAACGGATGTTCAGATACTAGTCTTTTGGTAAGATGGGAATGTGCTTTAACTGTATTATGGTATTCTACCCGCAATAATAGAATTAACTGCGTAAACTGAAAGCCTGTAACCTTTTTTTAGGCACGAGATTGTTCAAACGAAGAATCACACTCAACAGATGTCACGGATCTTGCCAGCGATACAGAGTATCCTTTTACTTTTCATTTGCGTATATGATGTGTTGTATACGATTTAAGCAATTTTCTTAACTATAAATTAGACCGAAATTTGTTCTCACCCCTTTGTTTGAAAAACAAGTGACCGCTTCTGATGCCAGGCTGAAGACCAGTCGACTGAGAATCCCGAATGAACATGCTTTGGTGAGTGGAAAAGACTCCAAGCAACGAGTATTATGCAATAAACTAACCGATTCACTATATTGATAACATTAATGAATATGCAAAATTTTGAACAGGCTCATTTCCCAGCAATTTCTGGTTATGAGAGGGCCCGGTTAAATATTCTAGATACAGATGGGAAAGACTGGGATGTTTGTTTCCGTTGCTCGCCTTATCGTAACAAAAAATCATACTTTATGACGGGGCTTAAGACTTTCTATTTCTCAAAGAACCTGCAAGCCGGTGACACAGGTGATTCGTATATTAAATATTGTCACAGTATTTTGATCTGTATTTTCGTATCTTATCATTACGTGTGGTGAGATTTGTTAAGTATAACTACAAGCGGTTGGTCTTTCAGTGGCATTTTATCGGAGGAAGTCTGATGGAAAGATCATCTTGGAATTGAGAAAACATTCTGCATAGGCCCCAACTCATTAGGAACTTCCTGCATCCATTTGTTTAGCCTTACTAAATATGTAAGCGATCCCTGCTAGTCACAATTTATTGAAGTGCTTATCACATAGTCAAATGTCTTGTAACTGCATGTAATCTAATTTGTGTGCTAGGCAGTTGCAGACATCAACCTGATTTAGGATATAGCAGATATCTATCCGCAAAAGATATAACCAATGTTTACTGGATGGAGTAGAATATATGTCAATTTCAAAGTCACATGACTCACATATTTTTTGTATGCTTATAAATACATGCATTAGACCAAGACATATACATGGGACACTTACATCTACTAAATGACTATACGAAACGAGTAGAACACAATTTGGAAACAAATTAAGCAAGAATTGACCAAGCCAGCCTAAGCCCCATCCGAGACTTGTAGCAATCACACAATTTTCACAAAATGACATGACATGACTTGTAGCAGCAATTTTGATGAGAGCATGTGCAACAATAACCTGAGTTATTCAATAACTCAGCGCCACATCAGCTTTAACACTTTAACTCAACACCCACATCAATAACTCACAATAACTCAACTCAACTTTTTGGGCCCCACTTTTATCATTTTTTTCCAATTATTTAAACAAAATACAAATTAAAACAAATTACATTTTTATTTAAACAAATAACTAAAAAAAAAAATTTTATTTACCAAAAAGAAAAAAAAAAAAACAAAAAAAAACAAAACGGTTTGTGTAAACCCACAAGGACTAAACTGTAAATCACAAAACCTCAAGGACTAAAAAAAAAAGAATAAAACCCACCTTCTTCTACCTTGCGACACACACACACACCCCTGTACACACACTAACCTGCAACACACACTAAACACACACTAAAACACACACAAAAACCCACCAATAATCATTTAAATCGGAAGAAAAGAAAAAAGAAAAGAAAAAAAAAAACGAAAAACGCGGCGTTAGTGGACTAACGCAGCCACGTTAACGCAACAATAACGCGACACCCACGTCAATTAACGCATGTTAACGCGCGTTAAAAAGCCTCTAACGTGCCTTTGTGCGTTACCATAGCGTGTGCTCTGAGAGAAAGGAAGAATTGTGTGTGGATTTTGTGAGTATAGACGGTGGGCTTATATATGGTTACAAGTCATCATGACATGTTATTGTGCGAATATTATTATAAAAATTATTTGGTTGTAGCATTACTTTAATAATAAAATGAGCATTTTATGAGGGGTTGGCAACGGGTGCGGGGAGGCACGGTACGAGGGTTTCCCTTGCGGGAACACCGCCGCCCTTCACTGTTTACCGCGCGGAGGGGGGGGGGTGTTAATTTGCGGGGAAGTTTACAGCACGAGAGGAGAGCAAAAATGAAACGTTGGAGCCTTAAATTTTTGACCGTTGGAAGTGAGTGAAGGGTGAGTGGTGTGATGCCAATAAAAAATGGGTGAGTGAAGGAAAAAGTGGGAGAATGATGTGGCATAAGGGGATTGGTTGTAAGTGAGTGAAGGGATTTGGGGTAAGGGTTGTGTTGCCCCTGAAGTGTTGGGTGACTTGACATATCTCTTCAGCAGCCATGTGGACATTGTTGTGGCGCAACATGCCATATTATCGTCACATGCATTTTTTTTCCTCATACAATTCTTTTTCTATATAAAACTTTATAGACTCAAATGTAAAAAAAAATAAATAAATAAATAAAAAATCTTTATTACAAACATTTTCAACAAAGTAAAATTATACACTGGTTTAGAATTATTTCTTTGAGTCTACATGACATGATAGGTCATGAATTGCCATGTTGCAAACGAGCCATATATTTGTAAGTGGAACATTTTATTTATTTATTTATTTATTTTTTTAAAACTGAAATTATGGACTAAACTGCAAAATACATATGTGTAGTTTGTTAATTTTCACAATAAACATCAATTTTTTTTTTGGCAATCACCATTCGTCCGTAAGTAAAAGTTAAACACATGTAATCCCTAGGATTAACCGGTTAGTCAAACAATTTAATAGACACTTTGACTAGTTTTACTTATTTTTATTTTTTTCTTTTCCAAAACTTAAAGGTCATCACTTAATTTTTCTCCAGAAAATAAAATCGCTCACACTTCACCACCCCCACCACCATCCCCACCACCCACCTTTCCGGCACCGGAGAATATTTCCGACCTGGGTTTTATGCCGGAACTCATTTCCAAACTTTCCCTTTTTTGGTTTTAACAACTAAACTGAAAATCAGCATTTGAAATGGGTGATTCATTAAAGATCAAACCTTGCTTCAATTGTAAAGATTCTTCCTCTGTTAAATTGATGAATGGATGGAAAGATAGCACCGGTGAATATGTTCCGCTTTGCTATAATTGCTGGTAACTTTTAACTATCCAATTTACACTTTTTGTTTTCATGTTTTCTTAATTCTAGTGAACTACTGATTCGTTGGATTTCGGTTCTTTAAGGGGCTGTTTGGATTAGCTTATTTTATGGGCTTATCGGCTTGGAACAACCGATAAGCCCACAAAAATAAGCCCACTTTTTTTGTCTTTTGGTATAGAGCTTTTGAGAACTTAGAGCTCTAGGTACGGCTGGAGTCGTGGGGTGGTGCCACGGGCAAAAGTGGTGCCACCTCAGCAATTTTTGTCCATGGCATCACTTTTGCCCATGACACCAAATGACCAAAACACCCCTCCCTCGTACAAAAGTGGTGCCATGAAGTAAAAGTAGTGCCATGGGTCCACATACACCCCACTAAAACACGAAAAAAAAAAAAAAGAAAAAGAAAAAGGAAATAGCNGTCCATGGCGTGGGCTGGAGGCCACGGTGCCAAAACCACCAGCCGAACTCCGGTGTGGTATCTCGCGCCGAAGACCATGGCTTGAGCCATGGCACACTGTACCATAGGCTCTTAGGGGAGCTTAAGTTTTTTAAAATAAGTTACCTTTTAATATGTATGTTTGGCAAAACTTAGTTGGTGTGCTCGAGCTTACAACTTACAAGATAAGAGCAAGAGCTCGAGCTTACAGGATAGATGTTTGACAAAGTAGTTGGAGCTTATAAATGTTAAATGATGACATTCAAACAAATATATTAATATTATTTCAAGGGTATTAATGTGCTTAAGTATTTTAGAAGCTTTTACACTCTTCAAAAGCTACTCCAAGTAGCTTCTAAAAGAAGAGATTTTGGATTTCACAAGCTTCTATAAATTTTGTTGCGAAACAAAATATTAAAAGCTAGCTTATTTTAAATGCTTAAGCTCTCATAAGAGATTTTGGATTTCACAAGCTTCTATATATTTGTGTATTATTATTTGCCTTGTCCTACAATGTCAATTTTACACCCATAAACATCTATGAAACTAAAAGCTCCGACTCTTGTAAGATCCCGCTCCTATAAGCTCTAGCTCGAGCTAGTTTCGCCAAACACAAAACTTAGATAAGCTGTTAGCTCAAGATTTTAAGCTTATGAATCCAAAAGTTCGAGCTTTATCATTTTCCCATATCTCAAAAAGCTGATAAGGCCCATAAAATCAGCTAATCCAAACACCCAAAGTTGTTAAATTGATGGGCAATTTGAAGTTCATTGAGTTAGAAGGCGTTTATAATTTGAGTTACCCTCTATTTTGTGAAAGGCAGTGTATTACAATCTCACTAAAATCTCATTATATACAACACACACTTATCCCTGACGGTTGGGGAGCATCTATAAGCCCTTTGGTGCTGTTTTTGATTTGTTACTCAATTTATACAAACGCCCAAATTGAAACATCGTGATGCAATTATGCAAAAACTCTAAAAAGGGATTTCATACAGTTTATCCTATATATCATGTAATTATCTTGAGTGGTTGTATTGATTGTTTAGCCGTCACAAAAAAAAAGTCGTGTCAATGATTTATGGCGTATTCATACTAATTTGGCTGATATTTTGGACTTAATAATTCATTTATACAAGCGATTTTTAAACTCGAAGAAACTAAAAGGGTTAGAGTTACCCTATATTTTGTGTAATTATCTAGAGTATACATCTTATCAAATATCAATGATGTTGAGTATGATTCAAACTATATCATTTTTGTGGATAAAACTTAGTGCTGCGAATGGAAAAACTGATGGCTTAATCTGTTGATATACACAAATTACAATATTTGGATTGATTTGCCTTGATAGTATCTTCAATCTGTATAGTTCTATATATAAGGCGGGACAGTTCTGTGAAATGTTTCATTCAGACGAGGATGGGTGGAGGGACTGTGAATCGTGCAAGCAGGTGACAACAATACTGTGGTTGTCCAAGCTATGTTTTTCAAGAAGCATATACTTAACAGATTTTCTATTATATCTTTGCAGCTCATTCATTGTGGATGCATTGTGTCACTTAGCGATTATATGATGCATGATTCCGGTGGGATTACATGTAACAAATGTTCAGATACTAATTCTCTTTTGGTAAGATGGGGGATGTGCTTTATTTTTCGTAAAAAATTTCATCTTTTTTATCATAGTATTCTACCATCACATGAATATAATTAACTCTTATAAATTAAAAGCCATTAACCTATCTTTAGGGACGAGATTGTTCAAACGACGAATCACATTCAACAGATGTGACAGATCTTACCAACGATACAGAGTATCCTTTTATTTCCTATGCGTATCTGATGTGTTACATATATGATTTAAACATTTTTCTTAACCATTAATTAGCTTGAAATCTGTTCTCACCCCTTTGTTTGAAAAAGTGGTGTCTACTACTGATTCCAATTTGAAGACCAGTCGTATGAGAATCCCAAGGAATTATGCTACGGTGAGGCAAAAACACTCCAAGTAACGAATATTATGCCTTTTTTTTTTTAATTATTATTTTTTATTTTTTTAAAATTATAAATTCTGTGTGATGATAAACGTGCATGGATATGCAATATTTTGAACAGGCTCATTTCCCTGAAGTTACTGGCACTGAGGTGGTCCCGTTGAATATTATAGACACAGACGGGAAAGAATGGGGTGTTTATTTCCGTTGCTGGCCTCATTATAACAAAGCAACATACGTTATGACAGGGCTTAAAGATTTTTATGTTTCAAAGAACCTGCAAGCTGGTGACACAGGTGATTCTTATGTTATGTATTATTATCAGTGTTTCAGTTTGTACCTGTATATCTCAACAGTAGTTGAAGTTTAATTAGCGAAATGTTTCTCCATGAAAAGAAGTTCAAGTCTGCGTCTTTGTTTTCAGTGGCGTTTTATCGGAGGGATACTGATGGAAAGATTGTCATGGAATTGAGAAAACCTTCTGACCAGGGCCCGGTTTGGCCATGTGCGAAGTGATCGATGGCACAGGCCTCCATTTTTTCAGGGGCCCCAAAATTATAAGCACAAGGGCTGATATAATTTAATATGTGTGCTGAACATGTTGCAGACTTGCAGGCATCAACCTGATGTAGGAAAATAGCAGATATCTATCTGAGGACCAGTGTATAATTAATGTTGTATTGTAGCTGATATACTGGATGCTTTAAAATAGTTAATGGAGTAGACTACATGTCAACCACAGAGTGACAATCCCACACGACTCACATATATTTTAATACGTGCATTAAAATGTAAGGCTTTTAAACTTGGGTCACATACATATTTGATGATACGTTGATTCAGGGTCCAAATGACGAGTCTTGATTGCCGAACACATGGACCTGTTTGACCGTATCACTCGAGAAATAAGGTGTATTGGTAGCCGAACACATGGACCTATTTACATTTCTTGTCAATAAAAATGAACTTTGTTAAATCAACTAAAACAACTAAAAATAACAATCTAAGGATTTTGGTTGCTGCATGTCTTCTTCCCATTTCTTCATCGCTCAAGCTTTTTGACGTTCAATGTTCAGCACATAAAATATACATGGCCAATGTATTTTATCATACACAAGGGACAATTGACTCTTGAGTTAATATTCGGTATTGTTTCTCAATGGTCTCCTCATCAGCATTGCTTTAAAGTTGGAGGATTTTGTATGCGTCCATATCTGTACTGTACATCTTCTTTTTTGCTGGAAACTGAACGTAACAAACATGTAGCAATTTGTATATACTATCTGGCTGAGAGAAGTGCATCAAAACCACTTTCGGCATGTAGGAGTTGCATTGACTTGTTTAGGTATTACCTGATCTTTCGGAGAAGAAAATGCCGCATAATTTGTTTCAACACAAAGGACCGAAACTCTAACTCAGTCTGCATCTGGGATTTTCAAGTTCAAGCATGTGCATATTTTAAATGTCATTCAAACTGAAAGGCATAAAACTTGAGTTGCCCTGCCATGATGCAAATACTTTCAACTTTGACACCTTCTAATTTTACCATCACAGCCTGGTATATAATTTAAATGTTACAATTTACTCCAACACTTTGACTCACAACCACAACAATTAATCATTTAAAAGATGCACGTGCTTGAACTTGAAAATTTTGAAAGGCAGGAAACTTGAGTTGCCCTGCCAAGATGCAGGTAGTTTCAATTTCGACACCTTCTAATTTTACCATAATCGCGGAATCGCCTATTATAAAATTTCCAAAACTCTCATCAAAGATTTACAAAAAAAAAAAAAAAAAAAAAAAAAAAAAGCGAAAGTTTATTAGACCTTGAAATCAGAACCTATAAGCATAGTTTTGACTAATTTAATGATTGAAAATCAATGATGTTAATAGGAACATCATATATTTTTAAGCATAAGTATAAGTACATAATATAAGAAAATCATAGGTATTAAAAAAATGAGCTTTGAAACTTCAAAGACAATTGAAAAGCCACATTGAAAGACCCTAAGCGCAAAAGATGCTAAGGTTTGTATATTGCCTTTTTAAATTCATTTTATAGAATCACACAGCCTCCTCAGATTGGAAAAATATTGTTGCAAACACACCAGCCTCTAAAACAATTGTGGTTAACAAATCGTAAACTGCAAATTCAGTTTTTAAATTATGAGGCTCAGATAGGAAAAGAATTGAAGAAAGAGGACACATCTGCCATGGCTGCAAACTTAGTAAGCCTGCCCGGTCACGATGCAACAGATAATCTCACCTTTGTTCAAATCCATCCAAAAGCAACGAAACTCTCTCATAACAACCTCTTACTTTGTTGTTATTTGTATTTAGTACGCACTCTTGGGTGCATGGAGTCTCGGGAAATGCATGGAGTCTTGGGGAAGAAGTCCATCCGTCCTTTATCCCATTTCTTCATCGCTCAAGGTTTTTGACATTCAGTGTTCAACCCAAAATAGATATATGCATATGTATTCTATCTTACAGAAGCGATGATTAAGTTATGAGTTTGAAAGCAGGTTCTGCACCAGTAAACGTACTGGTTTGTGTCGGGATGGAGGGTGAGTGAAAAAAGTAGAAGGATACCGTGTATCTTTTTCTGGGTTGAACATTGAACGCTATTATCCAGTTTAGGGAAGAGCATCAGAATCAATTTCAAAATCAGCTTCTAAAACAATACTGAACAAATCATAATCTGCAAAATCAATTTCTTTTTTAATGATGAGGCTCAGATAAGTAAACAATTGAAAAAATAGGATACATCCGCAATGGCTGCAAACTTACTGAGCCTGCCTCGCCACAATGTAAATAATCTCATCTTTGCTCGAATCCACTGAGAATCATTCAAACTTTATCATCATGGCCTTTTGCATACTTATTATCATCCTTAAAAACCATGAATTTAACGCTAAAATAGGAAAGCATCCAAAAATTAAACATTCAATAAGTTCATAGACAATCAGTAGCAACAACCGGCTATGGTCAAATCAAAGGACATTCATATCCATCACAATTTCATACAAATAATGAGACGACGTACTATTCTGAATCTGCCTGGGTGAGAGGGTGGCTGGAACACATTTGTAATTTCTTGTTCTCATCATATATAGCCAACCAGTATGTGTAAAAAAATAGAGGCTCAAATCTGTAAACACTGTGTTCTCGAAATTTTTTTAGAGAGGAAATGAAATGGAAGTAAATAAATGTAAAGAGGAGGGGGAAGTAGAAAGAAACTTGCATATTATTTATATTCTCTAGTTTTAAAAAAGAAAGAAAGAAAGTGAAAGTATGGATGTTTGTGTGTCACATTTTTATATAGTTGATTTTGTAGAATTAACACTATACCTTTACAAATACAAAGCATAATGATTTCGTCCTTGCAATCAAGGTTATTTTTGCCAACAAACATTATTTATTATTATTACCTCAACTTTCATCCCAATTTTGGAAAACCAAAAAAGAGGCGTTCTATTTGACCCTACTAAGCGTGTATACGTGATCAATATCGAGATGATTAGCAAACAAACAAAGAAACTTAAATTAACATGTTTTCATAACATTCAAACCACACTTCTATCTCAAGTTGATCCAATATTTTAATAAAGCATCAATATTTGACAAACTTGTAATAACTAAAAAGAAAATAGTGTATTAGATATAAAAGATGTAAGTAAAAGAAAACACATTCCAGATTGGAAAGTGAGAAGAAAAAAGAAAAGCCTATAAAACAAAGTCCAAGAGAAAAGAGGAGGTTTACCTTCAAGTAATTATATAACTTAAAAATATGAGAGTTGATATGCACACCACTAAGAGTGATGTGCACATCACAAAAACACATTAGTGATGCACATAGTACAACACCACATATGCATGATTGTGTGTGCACATCACTTTTGATGATGTGAATATCACATTCTAAAAATATTAAGTCACAACTTGAATCAAAATCATATTTAAAACATATATTTAGAATTTTAAATTGAAAGGTAGCTTAAAAACTTATATAGTATTGGCTTGTTAAGCTCAAGTAGCTTGCTCGGCTTGTTAAGCTCGACTAGCTCATTCGGCTCGTGATAATTAAATGAGTTTTCGAACGAGCCGAGCTAAATATTAGTTTTTAAAGCTCGGCGCGTCAAACTAATCGAACACTAATATTTGTTCGAGATTAACTCGAGTTCGAGTTAAACGAACTCGAGCTCGACTCGTTAACACCCTAGATGCGGGGCACACCCTACACACTTTACAAAACTCTATTACAATTTCTGTCACAAATTAACATCTTTTTACCAAAAACTCTGATTTTTCACTTGTCCTTAAAATAAAAATCTAGTAATCCTCGCTCACTTACATAAAACCATCTGCCACCCACTCACACTTATTTTTGCACCGGAGAATATTTCCTTGCTGGGTTTTGTTCGGGACTTCATTTCCATACTTTCCCTTTTTGGGTTTAGCAATTAAGCTCAAATTAAGCAGTTGGGTAATGGGTGATTCATCAAAGAAATATATTTGCTTTAATTGCAAGGATGCAGCTTCTTCTCGTGATAAGCTAATGAATGGCTGGAAAGATAGTGCTGGTCATTATGTTAAGCTTTGCTTTAACTGCTGGTATGTTTTATTTATGTTTATGTAATTATTGGTTTTGTTAGCTTTGAGTTTTGGTTTGTGATTTTGTGAAGAAACTATGTTAACGGGTATGTTTGGCGAAGCTACCTGGGTGGAGTTTTTATTTTTAGATATGTTTGGCAAAATAGCTAGATCTTGAGCTTATGAATGTAAATGTTTTTTCAAGAATGTAATTTGACACATCAAAAGCTCGAGCTTTTTTTAAAAGCTCGTTAAATCAGCTTGAGCTTATGCCGTATAGAAACTTTTTAAAACTTTTTTAAGCTTGTTGTCAAACAAAGTTTAGTTTAAAAGCTCAAGCTCCTGTTAGCTTCTATAAA
>LBNU01009332.1:135174-199507 GCA_014162995.1 Artemisia annua | reverse complement strand
TAGAGAATTTAGCTACACATGTTAATTAGAAGACAAGCAAAAGAGATAATCAACCAACACATAGACATATTGATTGAATTAAAGTGAAGACTTATCTTTAATTAAGCATGAGGGTTCCAAGGGTTGGAAACCCTAAAAAGTACAGAAAATTCGTCTTTAGGTTTTGCCCTAAAAGTTCTCCACAACGTTCCACACTAATGAATGAAAATTAGAAAACTATATATAGATTTTACACTCTGACGGCCTCAGGTTATAAGGGCTGACGCCGTCAGCTCGCCGCCATTAGGTTTCTCGGATGGCCTAGATCCACTTATGACGCCGTCACCTTATAAAACCTTCTGGGCCGTCACTCTTTAATTTATAACCTGACGGCCTATATTTCCTAACACCTGACGGCGTCAGGTGTTAAATCCCAAATTTTCTCTGGCCCGTCATTTGATAATTGGATTCCACTCTTTTGTCAAGACTTTCTGACGGCGTCACCTTGTGACTTCTGACGCCGTCAGGTTGTAAATCTTCATCTTTTGAGACTTTGTCGTTTTCTTCACTTTTATGCTCCAAAAACGTCCGAATATGCATGTTTTCCAGAATTCCTCTTAAAAGTACCTAAAATGACAAAAGGAACGATTTAGGGCAGTATTTGATCACATTTATACGAATTAGGGATTAAATGACCCCCTAAAAGCATAACACTTTTCGTCTCATCAGCTGTGGATTGGAGGAGCAAGAAGCAGAGTACATTGGCAATGTCTGCAACAGAAAGTGAGTATATCGCCGCTTCAGAAGCTGCAATGGAAGCTGTTTGGATTAGGAAGTTTGTTTCGGGGCTTGGAGTTATGCCATCGATTCAGCAACCTATAAAAATGTATTGTGACAATTCTGCTGCAATCACATTTGCACATGAGCCTGGACTCATGAGGGGCGCCAGACATTTCCCGATCAAATATCACTACGTGCGTGAGCAAGTGGAGATTGGAGAGATCGATTTACTCAAAGTTCACACAGATGATAGCTTAGCTGATCAATTGACGAAAGCTCTACCTGGCACTAAGCTTTATATGCTAGCTGAAGGAATAGGTCTTCGTAAAGCTGAAAGTTTCATGCCCATTTGTGATTAGTATTTGGATAAAGGATGTAATGTACGATTATTAATTTCTAATGAAATAAAATATTGGTTATGTTTATTTACATTGTTTTAATAATATATCCTGTTTTTGCATGTTTATATCCTTGAATAATTTTATTATTATTCTAAAACTGTCCGTTGTCGGTTAATAATATAGAAATATTATTAAGGGAAGACAATTAAGATATTCGATGAATTGGATATAGGACTTATCCCAAACTACATGATGTTACTTATTTTAAGTAAATCATAATTAGTTATCCTCAGACTTGAGATACCAGATAAGTGTCATGGATGTAGTGCATTTTTGTGGAGCAATCTACCTGTTAGGATCGTAGTTTTATGGTGATTTGTGGTTCGGGAGGTCGGGTTGTATGGAAGAACAAGATCTCCATGGTTAGTGAGAGAAAGTTAGAGAGAGAAGGGAAACTAGTGTGTGTTTTATTGATAAGTAAAATGAAAGCAAATTACACAAAGTCTCACCCCTCCATGGAAGTATGGAGGGGTATATAAAGCCTAACACACTCACAACTATGACAATATTACGTAACTAGTCCGTGTGTTTTGGCTAAACAAGATAGATAATGTAATCCCGTAAATGTCGTTCCATTTACGTGTTAGGACCATAAACTCAGGTCCTAACAATCTTCCCCCAATGGGGCGACATAAGGGATTACTTACAACATTTCCTACAAGTACAAATACAAATAAAGAAAGGTCTTCATCGGCTCTTCAAGCGCTGAGGATTACTGCAGTTGACGCTCTTTGTCTTCATCTTGTACCTCGGCTTGAGAACTTTATCTTCACTTGTAGGCAAATGATGTAATATGCATGAAATGGATTAACTTCCCCCCAATTCATGCTGCATGTCTTTAGCGGCTTCTTCGTACACTTCTTTTTGGCGAAGTTTCTGAATCGGCTTCCCCCCAAACTGACAACCGTCTTCAGCAGATTCGAAACTTTGATGTAGTAAACAAGTCTTCTAACTTTTGAAGTTTTGAGTACGCAGCGGAATTTGTAGATGACACAGTAAACCACACCAAGCAAATCTGAGTAGTTAAATTATCACGGTTATACTCAATGCGGAAGCTCCGTTCGGGGGTAACATGCAAGAAATCAGCAGGATATTCTCACATATGTAGGCTACTTAGCACTTCACAATCCGCGAGAGTCGAAACGATTACACCAATCATCACAAAACTGAACCACTGATCATCTCTGCGGAAGTCTTCCGGTAGTAATGCAGTCGTAAACTCGATCACGTGAGTCTATTAAGCGTCCTTGATGTGCACATTTCTTCCCCCTAAATGCAGATCCTCGTGGAAAATGAGTGTTTTCGCAAAGACGTCAAGCACCCTCAACGTCAAGTCAAAGAAACACTCTCTCTCTTCCCCCACGATGTCTTCTTCGAAATCGGAAGCATACACACTATGTTTACGATGAGAATCGGAGGCAGCGTAACCCCATATGTCCAATTAACCAAGCAAGTGTGTAGTGCCATAACTAGCCCCATGTGAATCGACTGCTGATAAACATCTCTACTCTTTAATACTTTTCTCAACCAACTATTTATCGACCCCATTATCGTTCTGACGGCTTTTTGTAGTGACTACTGATGGAGAAAACCCAATATTGTGAACTTGAGAACGGAGTAGAATAACCCAGACTTGTGACTTAAACTTGCACTATTGTATGACTAAGAGCGGCGTAGAGAGTTCGTCCACCATCGAATCCCTAAGTACACTATACTCTAGCACCATCAAGTATGTAATGTACATCACCTCTTGAGTATCCACAACACTCGTGTGACACTGAGCACTACAACGTAACTCCTTAAAGTGATAGCTATACACGCAGAACCACCAAAGATCATGTATAACTAGATAACTCAAGTCTCTGTCATTTGTACGGTCAAAAGCTCAAACAAGGATCTCGAAGAATCATGCATCCAACCAACCCTGATATCTTCAAGATACTAAGTACACGCACCTGTGAAATTCCACTTCAATCTCAAATAAATAATAAAGAATTATCGCCGTAGTTACATCTTGCGGTTAAATGCCCATATCTAGCCTTTTGACGGTTTAAGTGAACTCGATAATGGTAAATCCCGATCTTGTCAAAATTGTATTCGTATCCCCGTGAAAATTTGTATCAACCAAAATACCACTCTTTCATGCCAAACATTATACCAAAAATTAACACTTTGTATTTAAAAAAATAAATTTGTATAATTAAAGTTTAGCCCAATGTGTCATTTTTGATATAACCATTATGATAAACAGCAGTCCAATCATAAGCTCAATCCAAAATTAAAGTTGTGTACATCCAGCCCAAGAAATAACAAATCCAAGCCCAATTCCGTCCAAAGAAAGTCTAGGGTCCGGTCAATCCAAAGTTATAACCCTAACTTTTCACTTATTGATAACCCTAAACACACACTTGCATAATCCATCCGCCTACCACAAAAAAATGCTCTCTCACCTTTTTCACTCGTTTTCTAGATCCAGATAACTCATCTCCAAACCAAATCTCTTCTCAAATCATTTCACATCATCAACCAATCCAAACACACAACCAATCGAAGCAACCCAACCACACCTTTGTTTACCTGTTATGCACGTTCCAATTCAAGAAAATGTTTGATGGCTTCAAGATCCATATGTGGTCTCGGGTAGGTGTCCACTTGATGTGTCTTTGTTTTGAGTTTGTCTTTGAATTGAATGAAAGAAACGAGTATAACACTACTTGTTATAAATCGTTCTTTAATATTCGAATATCATCAAGATGTTGTTTCTCGGATCAGTGATGTGAAATTCTTTTCGTGAAATGATCTATGAAGATCTTGTGTTTGTAATACCACACGATAAGAACCAACTGAGATCAATCATCTTTTTACTTTTAACGTACTGAGTCTAGTTGTGAGTTTTAGATGTAGGTTATGAGTTAATTGAGTGACGGTGAGGGTCTTTCTTGTCGAGGCTGAGTTTGGATCTGGATTTTGTTTTCATTAACATCTTTGTGAACTGATGATGTATATGAGCTGAGGTCACAAATAGTTGTTGGTGTATGGTTTGTGGTCATGTGGTCTCTTCTACATCTTCTCCTCTTAATAAGTTCTCAATAAATTTTTTCATTCAAAAGATTTCGAAACTTTTATGTTTATCGAGAAAAATGGTTCATGTTTTCGAAATCATTGGTTATCGAGAAAATTTTCTCGACAGATTAGGGTCTTGGTTATCGAGAAAAAGATTTCGACAATTTAGGGTTTTGGTTTCTCGACAAATGTTCTCGAAGACCAGTACATATCGAGATTTCTTGTACAAGAAATTCGATTTTTTTTAAGCGAGTTTCCGACCATTTTAGATATTCCGGCCATGTTTACCAGTTTTCGATGACTTTATAGCAAAACCCATAAATGAAAACACTTCTAAAGACCATATTCAGACCACTTCTTGGACCACAAATATTCACGGGTTTGGTACAAACAATCACCAATAAAAACAGTAGTGAAACCGTTAAAGAAAATAGTGATAAAACTTTTAAAGTTGATGACTTTTGACCATGAGAATACATAAAAATCTGTCAACAACATTTATACCAAAAGAATATGTAAAAAACAGTTAAGAAATATGGTAAAAATATCATCAAGATGACAACTTTTTGACAAGATTCAACCACAAATCAACAAAGTAAGAACCTAGGCTCTGATGCCACTGTTAGGATCGTAGTTTTATGGTGATTTGTGGTTCGGGAGGTCGGGTTGTATGGAAGAACAAGATCTCCATGGTTAGTGAAAGAAAGTTAGAGAGAGAAGGCAAACTAGTGTGTGTTTTATTGATAAGGAAAATGAAAGCAAATTACACAAAGTCTCACCCCTCCATGGAAGTATGGAGGGGTATATAAAGCCTAACACACTCACAACTATGACAATATTACGTAACTAGTCCGTGTGTTTTGGCTAAACAAGATAGATAATCTAATCCCGTAAATGTCGTTCCATTTACGTGTTAGGACCATAAACTCAGGTCCTAACACTACCGCTATCCGTAACTGGTAGTTATAAGGGTTGTTTTCAGAAGTTTTGCAAAGTTCATGGGTTAGTCTCGTAGTCAATATGGAATTTGTTCCTTCAAATTTGTTTTGAAGTTTAATACTATGGGCCACTCGTAGGATTGACAAAATGTTTGCGTGGCCACGCCCAAAGACTATCTGGAATACGTTTAGATGTTTTGGTTATTTTGTTCAATCATTAATATACGAGAAACTGATAATTAATAAAGATTTATTTCTTTATTAATCAGAGTATTAGAAACAAAAGGATAATAATAACGACGAATCGTTAAGGGTTTTCCAGGAAACTCAGCTCGGTTTGAACTAGGGGCATTGGAGTGTTGCAAGACGCCGACCAATGTCATTTTACTGTTAATAAATAACCAAGTGGCAGCTGTTGGAATATGGTTAATTATTAAACGTGTAAATGTCTAGAATCGAACCCAAGACCTCGGGATTGCACACAATACAAACAAGAGTTAAAGTATAATAATAAATATTAAATGTTATGTATATTCATTATTTAAAACACTTAAATGGACTTAACGGTCGTTAGTTATTAACCGTATGGACTAGCTATCGTTAAATGCAAACGTGAAGGACTAGAATGAAACATGGAGGCAAGAAGGATCCGGAAGGACCCTTTGGGTTCCTTTGGCCGGTCGACACACGCACAAAAGGGGCAACCCTTTTGCCCTAGCTTGCTCCCAAAGTTTTCTACTAGTATATAAAGAAAACCAAGGCTATTGATTTTTCACTCTTGTGCATATAACCCTAAAATTGGTTTTCTTTTTCTCCTTCCCTCTTGTGGCCGATCGTTCATCATCAAAACCTTAGAGTTTCGATTTTGGTCATCAAGAAACAAAGTGTTTTCATATTACTTGCATAATCTTTAACTTGTTAGAGTTTGTGTGTACAAGAACGAGGTAACAACACACTATTGTTGTTATCAAGAGATCGTTAAACAAAAGGTAAGGGGTTTAACATTGATCTACATAAACCCTAAATTAGGGTTCATCACTTGTTCATCAATCAAGAATCGCATACAGTACGTTCCTATTTATGTTTTAGTTATCTTTATATGTTATACTTGATCCTAAGCTTCCGCAACTTGTGCTACTTGATATTAGTATAATTATATGATTGTCATGATTATCAAATTCTAATACAGTGTACATTGTTTTAGCAAAAATTGATAGAAAATGAAAATGTGATGAACTTAAAGGAATGCAGTTACATTGTGGTTTTCCTTTATTGCAATTGGTTGGAGGGCGGAGACTCTAGCCTTGCAAGATCCATAACCTCTCATCTATGTATTGATATGAGGTGGATCACCCGCGCGTTGCCGCGGGGTGATTGCTAAAGAAGGTTTACCAAGTGTTGCAATCACGGGGTCAGTTCAAACTCTAGAAGCCTTTGTTGGTTACTATGTAACACTAATTTTTAGCTTAAAACACCAAAAAAAAAGTTTGAAATTTATTATAATATGAAATACCAATCAAAGTTACAACTTGTGGTCGTCTCGTCTCACTTTTTTTATTTGACATTTTCTTGTCCAGCTAGAGTATGGCTGTTAGGAATACGATTTTGATATAAGAAAGATTTGGTATCCCAAGAGAAAGATTCGGTCATCCTCGACATGATTTAGCATTGCTTAGCTCGTAGTTGTTATATTAGTTAGTTAAAAGTAGTTTAGATGTAGATTAGTTCGCNTATTATAATATGAAATACCAATCAAAGTTACAACTTGTGGTCGTCTCGTCTCACTTTTTTTATTTGACATTTTCTTGTCCAGCTAGAGTATGGCTGTTAGGAATACGATTTTGATATAAGAAAGATTTGGTATCCCAAGAGAAAGATTCGGTCATCCTCGACATGATTTAGCATTGCTTAGCTCGTAGTTGTTATATTAGTTAGTTAAAAGTAGTTTAGATGTAGATTAGTTCGCGGAAGAAGGACGGGTCTTTACCCACTGTATACTTGATCCGCAGCCCAAGTGGCACGCCCTAAGTGGCAAAACACCTTGTATATAAACCCCTCTCCATCCTTGGAGAGGGTAAGCCTTCTCAATCTATTTTCTTTTTTTTTGTTTCACTCTCTCTCTCTAGGCTTCATCTTCTCTCTTCTCTTTCTCTCTCTAATATTAACTATGTCCACAATGTTCTTCCATCACCCAAGACCACATGAATCAACATAAATCTCGATCCTTCAAATGGTACCAGAGCCAAGGTTACTTACTTTGTTGATTTATTGTGGTTCGTATGTTGTCTTAAGCTGTTTTACTCGCATCTTTTTGAATCTGGAAAATACTTTCTTTCTCAATATCTCTTGGGTAAACAGTCTTATACATGTTTCTTGTATCATAATAAAAAATGGTATAAACAAAAAGCCCTTTTCTTGCATCGAATGTTGGGTACAAACTGTCCTCGTGTGGTTTTTGTTTAGCCTCGTCTCTGTCTTAGTTATCTTTGTGGCTGTTTTGTACCATTTTTGTGAATCTTGTGGTCAAAAACTGGTCTGATTCTGGGGTTGTACACACTAATTCTTGGCAGCGGTTATCTCAGTTATAGGCAGCGGTTAGTTGGTTCAGCATAAGAACAAAAACAGAAAGGACAGTGTAGTGTGGTCCCGTTTTGGACTTTTGCATAGCGGTTAGCTTGGTCACATCTTTTCCCAAAGTTTATCTAGTATGTCCTTTGTGTAGTGGGTACCTTAAAAATAGGGGTTTGGGCTACCTATTCTGTCCAGCGGTTAGCTTTTCGACCAGCGGTTAGCTTTTCGACCAGCGGTTAGCTCAGCTAGTGGCGGTTAGGTTTAAGCAGCGGTTAACTTATTCTTGGTGCTCACCTAAACTATATGCTGCCCATATTTTATCTAGCCAGCGGTTTGATCCTAAATAGCAGCGGTTTGCAAATCAGCGGCTATTTCATACAAATCAGCGGTTACTCTAACACAAATTGGTAACTAGATTTAGTAACACATAACTAAGATCTCAGTTTGGGTCAAGCCTTTGTACAAACCCTTAAGGATTGTGTGCTCGAACACTTATCATCACAGATCTATTGTTTCAAAACATCAATTATAATACGACAAGTAAAAGTAATATAGATCTCAGTTTCTCTCGTTTGGCAATCAATGAATCGTCCTAAGACAAAACCAACGAGAGACTTCTCATCATAGATCGTTAACAAGACTCAACAAACAACCCTTTTGACAATATTCGAATATATCAAAGTAAGTACAAAAAACTTTGGTTCACATCCTCTCTTTTATTCGATTAGAACAAACAAAGAAAGGTGATACCTAGATCTCAGTTGGGTTCATACGGTTCCAAATCGATATAGATTCACCATTTTTTTTGAACCTACATCACATCATAGATCTATTTTCGAAGACCAAGCTTCTTGTTTATATTTTCGAACGATGTAAAAGAAAAGAACAAAAACCATACGGTTTCATTCTTTCTTTAGGTTCGTTTAACGTGATTCAACTTACTATACACAACAAATAAGAACCCTACCTGAGACCTCTTATAAAAGATCTTGAAGCCAGCTCAAAACCATAGATTCAAAGAAGAAACGTGATACAAATTATATGGTTTGCTTCGATATAATTAAGACTTGAAAGGTCTGTGGTTTAGGTTCTTGATTAAAGTGATTCATGGGCTTCTGAGATACGGACTGAGTCAAAGAGCGTATGAAGTTTTCATTCGAGTATGATTTGGCTATTGTCGATTTGATGTACGGTTGATGGAGCAGATATGTTTGTGATGTGATGAGAGTTTGGTAAACGTGTTTTGGTGAGAGAAAAGATAAAAGGAGGCGGATGTTTAAGTGATTAGGTTATCTAAATGTGAGAGATCTTACGGTTAAGGTGCTTTTATAACTCCCGTAGAATTAGGGTAGTGTTGTGACTGGATCGGGTTACTTCTTTTGTGGGCTTGTGATACAAATTATGGGGCTGAGACTGGTGTACCTAAAATTGACATGGGTTGAATTTCTGATTGGGCCGAGTGTGAATAAAGAGATTTTTTTGGGCTTCCATTTTTCTTAAGCTTATACGGATGGACTATCGTGAAATAAAAACCACAATGATTTTTAAGATCACTGTTTTGGTTGAGCGTCAAGTATCTGAGAATGAGAATTAGGGTATGTCACATAATTTCACGAGGATACACATGTCAAAGGCTATTGCTTGGAAATTGAAACGTTATGTGACTACGGGGATTTGTACTATATACTACGAGATTGCATATGAGGTTGTATTTCACAAGTTTCTGCGCTTATGTATCTTCGCTTCTTTCCTTCTACTGCACGAAGATAACTTGTTTGAACATTTATTATTCGTGATGAAGACTTGACTATCTAGTTAATTTGTGTCTCTTCTCTATATACACAAAGTAACTATCACTTCATGTGTTTCACGTGGTTGAGGATAGTTCAAGTGGGTGGATACTCATATATGCTTGTTGTAGTGGCATATGGTATACACCGTTTTTTGAGTCGCATTTAGCACAAGTATAAATACAAGGACTTGTGTAAAATACGTCATCTTGAGATCGTGGTACATGGTTAGTTCAACAAGTGGTCTCAGTTATAGCCGACAGAATACGAGGTTGAGTTGTTTGCCAAAAAGCTCAAAGGTTGAGATGTAATCAGCAATTCTCATGGGATATTTGGTGCTACAAAATGTCAATGAAACTTCACAAGAGCTTCTCGGGTATATGGTTGTACACGTCAATGATGCTTCCGAAAGTTCGAAACCATCATGGGGGAGAAACGTGTACTTTGATGATCTATTTTTCTTAGTATGGTTTGTGAAGTATTCTACATATATGAGAAGAATTGTTGCCGAACTCTTGCATGTCTCCCCAAACAACTATTCACCAGAACCAAGTTTGTCATAACACATTCAAATAATCATAATCTCACGGTTTCTTCTTGATTTTGTAAAATCCCGCGAAAGAGCCTATTTCTCGGTTTAAATCGTAGATTTGTAAAATCCCGTGATGATGGAACTATCCTTGAGAAAGATAAATGCATTTCCGGATCTTAATTGATTCTGGTGCTACGGTTTCAACTACGAAGAAGGGATAAAGTGTTTACTTCATGTATTGGATGAGTTTTGATATACTTCATGGCGTTTCGGTTTTAACGAGTTTGTTCGGGGTTATACGGTTTTGACAAGGTCGGGATTAAACCATTATCAAAGTTCACTTTTAAACATCAAAAGGCTAGATTTGGGCATTAAACTACAAGATGTGACTACGGCGTTAATTCATTATTATCTATTTGTGGTTGAAGTGAAATTTCACGGGTGTGTGTACTTAGTATCTGAAGACATCGGGGTGGTTGGATGAAGATTCTTCGAGATCCTTGTTCGAGCTTTCAACAATTACAATGACGAAGACTTGGATATCTAGTTATTTTTGTGTTCCTTCTTCTCTATTACCACAAAATAACTATCATTTTAAGGAATTACGTTGTAGTGCTCAGTGTCACACGTAGTTGTGGATATTCAAGAGGTGATGTACGTCTTATGCTTGATGGTTGGATGGATGAAGAGTATAGAGTACTTAGGGATTCGAAGTTGCACGAACTCTCTACACCGCTCTCAGTCACACATTTATGCAAGTATAAGTCACAAGTTCGGGTTATTTTACTTCAGTCTCAAGTTCATCATAATGGGTTTTTCTCCATCAGTAGTCACGACAAAGAGCCGACAGAATGATAATGGGGTTGGTAACGAGTTAGTGGAGAGAAGTAGAAAAGAGAGAGATGACGTCTGAATACTTCAGTTCAGGCCTCATTCTACAATGACTATGACGTTTGGACAATTCAGTTCAAGCCTCGGTTCTTAATGTCATCATTATGGCGTCTGTCGACGTCACTTCAGGCCCCGTTCCTCAAATGAAAGAAAGGTGTACGCTTCAGTGCACCTTATCTTAGGAAGAAGAGAAATCTTCTTATTTATGACCATTCGCATCAACAAGCTTCATGCTTTTCCCATGTTCGTACAGTGATCAAGTGGATCGACATACATTGTATTATATTTTTGTGCTTCACTTATTCAATCAAAAGTTGCAAACAGGCATATGCAATTTTTGAGGGGGAGAAGGGAAAGGGTGAAGATACTACATGTTGATGATGTTTGTAAAATGGTCATTCGGCTCTTGAACGTAGAAATTTTATCCCTCTAAGGCTTAACACATTTCATCAAGAGGTTTAGGCACATTACGAGCTTCATTGTTTTCTTCATTTGCTAAACCATTGATAAGGTGCCAAAAAAAGAGGGTTGCTTCAAGAGTGTTTTTATCATCATCTTCTTTGCAGTAATTCTTTATACTACACACATAGTTATGCTGCATCTGATAAACTTCAACCATCACGGAATCACTACTATGGCAAAAATGTCATTGCATGCCAGTTTTGAGGGGGAGAATAGGCGTGTGTTCTTTCTCTTATTTCGCGGGAGGAGAAATGTGTATACTGGGGTTATAAATCACGAAGGGACCGAGCTTAATTATTCATCTTGGGAAGATTGGTGTCTACCACTCCAAAATATTCCGTGGTTTGTTACTATATTCGAGTCCTATTGTCACTTACGGGATTCGAACTTGGTGTTATCATTTAGTACTCTAGTTGATTGAGTGATTTAGATAAAGAAGAAGATGGCTAATATCAAGACCCTCAAACGTGATCATAACGTTAAAGTATGGCATCTATAAAAGGAAATGATCAGTTTGAGGGGGAGCCGATTCAGTGACTTCACAAGTTCTTGAAGAGGTTCTTTTCATACGATGGCCTAATTGAGGGGGAGCAAACTCAATTAGTCATCATCTCATGACTCCTGAATACTTCAGTTCAGGACTTGTGAGAGTTATCGACATCTTCTCACGGGCTTATATTATTAGTGATGAAGGGCTTCCAGTTATTGCTACACGTACACATCATTATGCTGATTCCGATTAATCAGAATCAGCAGGGGAGAGAAATGTGTACATCGATGTGATTGTGTACATCGAGGTGATTGTTGTCTGATGTTGGATGATTCTATATCATTCTCCTGTCTTCTTCTACGTACTTCTACCTTATATGCCTTCACCAACATCAGACAACAAATTCAAGATGATCAGAGCTTCAACGTGTTACTTTGGTGTTAATGTTTCATTTCTCGATGGGTACATAGATACATTATGGGTTGATTTGGTATAGGTAATATAACTGGAATGCATTTGGTGAAACGAAGATGTTGATATCCCATTCCCCAGCTGGTCAACATTGAAGAAGGTCGAGTCTACAGTCTGTTCTACATTCTTCGCTATGTGTTAGAAGACAAAAGACGATATGCATTTAGTTATCAAAAGACTTCTTCGTTCTCATGACAATTCATCTGTAAGGTTGCCAGCTTGGGGGAGAGCACTAATTAGGGAAGAGTGAAAAGTATAAGTTAATCCCTAATTAGATGTGCTCACATTGCTCTTCAGCAAGTTGATTCTCACAGGATACATTTAAGCTTATTTTGTTCTTCTCTCAAGATGTCAAGTTTATGGGCGTAAAATGTGTTGCTGATTCTGAGGTATCAAAACCAGCAAGGGGGAAGGAGACATACATCGGAACGCACAATGAGTGCACGTGATGAGCTTTATACTTCTTCCTAATTGAAGGTATTCCGGGAAGACAAAACCAAAGAAAAGATCAGTGTCCTAACTCGTTCGCTTGGTGTATTATTCCATCCACGTGGGGGACGAGATGTAAGAAATAGTTTCTGATGATAAAAGAGGTACAAGTGTGCTTCGGGTTTTTGAGCTTCATTTAATGAGACTGATTGCATCATTTCAACTACTTGGGGAAATGGTCTCTGGAAACTTTTGGTTCGCTTTCCTTCAGCCTTCAGCGGGAAGAAAGATGAGAAGAACTATTCAAGCGTGAGAATGATACGTTGCTGAGCTACCAAAGCTTCATAATTCAACGATTTAGTGGTGCCTAGTGATTAACTTAGCTGTGAGAGTACAGTGATTTGTTATCAACCTGTGCTTGGTGAATTGTTGTGACTTGAGACGTTTCGAATAGTCTGATTATAATTTGACGTTGTGAGCTTAACACATACAACTTGACTTATTATGATCGGATCTATTCTAACTTGACTCGTCGCGACCATACACTTAGTGCTAATTGTGACTTATCCAATATCTCACTCTAAGTTTAATTCGCTTATCACATCTTTCGGTTTCTTTTGTTGACTTTAGTAAAATCCCGGGAGAGAATCGATCTCTCGGTTTAAGTCACAAGAGTTGTAAATCCCGCTTAAGATTATATTATGGCAACCAATAGTTCAGACGATTATTCAGGAGCCTCGAAAGCTTTGGTGGAGAAAGTTTAAGAGATGTTGACTACTTGTTAGGAACACGTTTCACGTATTACGAAGTGTCGGTCATTAGTTTGTAATAGGTTGCTACTTTAATATCTTTATGTCTAGCATTTAATCATTTGGTAATGTAAGTTTATGATGTAATGTCACAACATGTGGAAGTCCAAGGGCCAAATGTGTAAAATAGTAAGAAGGGTCTAGTGACCCTTGGACTCCCTATATAAGAAGATGTAAACCCTCATTAGAGGGTGTTGGTTCTCTATTGCAATAACAATTTCCATTACATCATATTCATAGAGTTCCTTCCATTTTTCTTCTTTATTCTTCTAGTCTCTTCTCTCTTATTCTATCTTCTTCTACATTCATGAATCTATGGTTGAGTATGCTTAACATGGTGACCTAACAAGTGGTATCATTCGCCTAGGGATATTAGAGGTTGTTTTTTAGATTAGTTTGGGTAGTTTTTGATCTCGCTTGGTTCATTTTAGGGCTCGTTAGTTGTAGTATAGTACTCGTTGGGTTTACTTATTAGTGTAGTAAAGGTTTTAGCACACTAGAATAGGTAAAACTCACGTTTGGTACGCTTTTGAATCGTAAAAATTATGATCAGAACGTATTTTGTGGTTTTTTGCGAGTTTGGGAAATTAGGGTTTCGCGAGTATCAGAATTTTACTTCAGTCTAGCGAGTTTCGTGTTAAGGGTTTAGCGAGTAAGAACGTTTTTCTGGCGAGTATCGTTTTCTGGTTTGCGAGTATCAGTGTAATTTTGGCGAGTAAGCCTTGAACTTTCCTTATCGCTTGCGAGTAAGGATCTTCTTTTGCGAGTATCTACACGTTACTCTGCTTGATTCTTCTTAAAACTTTGCGAGTATCACCTTTGCGAGTATCAACTTTAAAATCTTGCGAGTATCAAAGTTCTCTCTTTGCGAGTAAGGAAAGCAGTTTTTTTGCGAGTATCAAAATTTTGTACTTGCGAGTAAGGAAGTTTTTTGCGAGTAAGAAAGTTTGGTAAAGAAAATCCAGCGAGTAAGGAGTTCCAATAGTTTGCGAATAAGGAATCTTGTCTTGGTCAGCGAGTAAGGATCAATTTTCAGCGAATTTGGAATTCCGCTTCAACACTCAAATTTAATCTACAATAACAACCTACTTTTATCCTTCAAAGATCCAATTTTTTTTCTTCTTATCTTTCTAATCTTTCTTCTCATTACATCAAAAAAAAATCAAATTTTCTAATCTTTGAGTAAAATTTAATTTTTATAGGAAACTAAACGTTCAATTTTTACGTGAAATTCAAGTTTTGGTATAACGGTGAAAATTTTGGCCCAAAATTCGAATTTTTAGGCCAAAATTCAAATTTTTTCGGTAAAATTTGGCATCAAAATTTTCAAAACTCAAATTTTTCCTGTAACCTTAAAATTGCATTTCTAAGTGATTTTCAAATTTTGGGAGAGAAAATTTTCACATTCATTTTTGGAGGGAAATTACGAAATCACTATCTCGACCTTGCGTGTGACATTTTGGTTTGATTCTTCCGATTCCATCGTAACAATCAAGGGGGAGAGAAATGTCATCAATAATGTCTCAACCACCTTCTTCTAACTACCTTCCTCACCAATATTCTCATCAGCAACCGTTTCTACATCAAAGTCACAGCTCCAACATTCGTGATACTCTGCTCTACGGCACTGAATCTAGGCCTCCAATGTTGCTACCAGGAACATACACTGATTGGAAACAAAGATTTTTACAATGGCTCAATGATCGTCCTCACGCAGATCTTATGCTTAAGTCAATTCAAGATGGTCCATATGAAATGAAATTCATCTCTGACACACCAGGGATTATAAGATTACAAACGAAGGAAGATTTGAGTGCTTCAGACCTTGCTCAGTATGATGCTGACCTACAGGTTGGATGGTTTATTTCCATGGGACTTCCCAATTCTATCTACATGCACTTCGACTATGATACCAGTGCTCATGCAATGTGGGAACATCTGGAATCTCTACATCGCGCCGAAGAACTTCATCACTATAGAATGAGGGAAATTCTTGAATCTTGCTTAAGCATGAAGCTAAAGAAGACTATTCTCCCAGCTCCACCATCTCCAGCCGTTGTTCATGATTCATTCAGTTACTCCCCTGCTGCTGGTGTTTTCTTCTTCCATCATCCAAATGAGCCTGAACCTATCTTCATTCCACAGTACCATCGAGGTTCACTCTATGGTCATATGCAATCTCTTCTGCAAAATTTAGTGAAGCTTGGACAAGTATCCACTGAGAAAGGCAAAGGCGTTATGGCTTCAACTTCTGAATGCTTAAACACTATGGAAGATACTGATGATGAAGAAGAGCTTATCGAACCAATCATGGCATTCATGGCAAATACGGAAAATATGGCAAATGTGGAAGCTCAAGAGTATGATTCAACTCCACTCTTTGATACTGAAGCAGAAGTCGATGCCACACTTAGCCACATGGAAGATGAAGGGGGTAATCACAATGTTGCTTTGCAAAGTTTTATGGCAAATATTCCATCTGATGATGAATATGAAGATTTAGAGCCCGACACAGCAGATGTGATGTTAATGACAAGCATGCAGGAACTTCACATGGATGACACAGACCCAGTGTACGACACACATGCTACTGATGATTCTGAAGATCCAGTTGTGAAATTATGCAAAGAAAAATGCATGGCGTCTTTTATATTACTTCATTCACACCTTAAGCTTCTCTCAAACAAAGACTTAGCTGGCACTCGTCTCGAGAATGGATTCAAACGGGCATTTCCATCCTTCTTTGGAGAAGACCTTGAGATTTTCACTCATACGATGTTCCTCAACATGGATCAACTTGAAAATCAACTTAACAAAGAAGAACTTCACGAGAATGGATCCACGGCTGCCTTTAGTGTACTTAAGAAACAGTTTCAGCAATTCATCCGTACGAGGTTATATTCGGACGATGACTCTCTCATAGCAAGCAAGTACTTTCTTGAATACACTCGACTTGGTTTTCAAAGTTTCAAAGACATACTGCTCCAACTAATGGATTCTCTTGAGAAGTTGATTGCTGAAAGAATACTTCATGAAAGAGAGTTTAACAGAAGGGTGAATGAAAGTAAATCGCAGACTCAAGAAGGGAAAGTTAATATGGATAAAGCATTAGATGCTAGTTTGGTTGACAAGGAAAGTAATGGGACAGAATTAGAACAGTCGGATGACAGCAGCAGATTAGAGAATGATTCAGACGCTGATTATGCAGAGATCGGACCCTCCTATGACTCAGAGCCCAACTTTGACAAAGAACAGATGGTTGAGGAAGATGTCATACCCATCTACGACACAGAACCCAACTTTGACAAAGAGCTAATGGTTGAGGTACAATCTACTGTTGTTCATATTATGTCTGCTAATGATAAACAACAATCTGAGCAACCTGAATTCAGAAATGAAGGAGAGGTTGACCAGAATGTTGTCCAATGTCTTGACAAATGTTTTGAGTCTGAGCCCTTGCTTGATAATCTATTGAGTAAAACGTCAAACCAAACTCTTGAGTCTGAAAGTATTCTTCTCAAAAAGACCATTGCCCAGTTTCAAAAAGATTTTTCAAAACTTGAGGCACATTGCATCTCACTTGAACTTAAATTGCAAAACGAATCTCTAAATTCGGGCAACAATGGTCAATTTTTGAATGAACAAAGTAAACGTGTGGATACATTAGTTAAGGAAAATGAGCTTTTAAAAGGTCAAATTCAAGCACAAGGGTTTGCAAATGCTGCATTGCAAAACAAATTAAGAAGATTGACTGGCCAGAGTGTGGATACTAAGTTTGTAAAACCATCAATCTTGGGGAAACCGCCTATTCAAACAATCAGAAAACCATCAGTGATTAGACAACCAACTGCATTTAAATCTGAACGAGCCAAATCTTCAAAATCTCGGTTTGCCTCCCAAGTTGTTGAGATAAATCATTTGACAAAACCAGTCACTCCACATTCATGGCCAAAGGAAAATGCATCTGTTTCTGCTAAACCTAAACACATGATTATGTCCGGCTCATCTAGGATTAGTTCGAAAAACGTGTCTAAAACGAGCATTAAAAGTAAAGAGTCTTATGATAAAAATGACATGTACAAGAACTATGATCTAGAAAAGGCTAGGAAAAAGGCACTACTTCAAAAGGACGGAATTCTAGGTTCAAAACCTCGTGTGATGCCTTCCACTATTAGTAGTAGCAAACCAAAACCTAAAAGTACTCAACAAACTAATAGGAATTGGCTAGCTTCTAAGAGTAGTTGCGTAAATAATCATGATGTTTGTGCTTCAAAATATATTCCAAAAGGAAATTCACGTGCAAAGGCACAATCATCTATGACAAACAAACCCGTTGAACCAAAAGTTAAGATTCAGAAACCTAAGAAGTGGATCAATATAGGACGTAGGTTTTCTCAACCAATTGATGCTCCCACATTTCTTTCTACTGCATCTAAAATGAAAACTTCTCCTAGATCTAACATTAGGTGGGTGCCCACGGGTAGAATTTGCAAAATGATTGGTCTTAGGTGGATTCCTACAGGTAAGATGTTAGACATTTACACAAAAACTATTGTGAAATCCACAGAAACTATCCCTGAGAAGAGAAAGGAAATCATTGATATAGTGTCAATCTCTTGGGGATCCTTGTTCTCTGTTTTTTCTTCTTTCTTTCTTAACAGATTGAACACTACAACTTTATGCTTCTAACATCCGGAACCCAATTACACTTGGGGATCCTTGTTCTCTGTTTTTTCTTCTTTCTTTCTTAACAGATTGAACAGGAATGGCTTTTGCATACTTCAGTACGAAACCCGAACTTAATTGTATGGCTTCGGAACAACTCAATTTTGGACCCGAGCTTAACTGTTATGGCTTCTGAGCACCACAGCTTAGGACCCGCAAACAACCGTCTAAAGTTTTCAAATCCTTCTGCTGAACAGTTGTTACTCAACCGTCAACAATTGGAAACACTGTTTCCTCCACTGTTCGATGATTCTCTTGTACAAAGTGCACCAGATGTATCCACCGATTTCGCTGCTCAACCTGATAATTGTCCAACAGTTGATACACCTAATTCTACGACAACTCCTGTTGCGAACGATGCACCTCCAATTGAATCACCAACAATGATGGCATATCCGATCGCTTCCAACACAGAGAATACAGCTGGAGATCTTATCCAACAATCAGTACCCGCAATTGCAGATTATGACAAATATGATGTCTTCAATCCATTTGCATCGGCTGCAACCGTTCCTGATATTGAAGAGTCGTCTTCTCGCAATTTGGATCCGTCAAATTTGCATGATATTTATCAACATCACCCTTCAACTCACCAATGGACAAGAGATGTTATCAGCAGTTGATTATCATGGGCTATTTATGGTACTTCACACTTGTTCGCTTAATTGGACATATGGGGTTACGCTGCCTCCGTTTTCCATCGTAAACATAGTGTGTATGCTTCCGATTCTGCGAAGACATCATGGGGGAAGAGAGAGTGGATGTTCTGTTGCTTTCGATGACTTTTCTTGATTTCTTTGTGCAAACACTCATCTTCCACGAGGATCTGCAATCAGGGGGAAGAAATAAATACCGTCCTTCACTCCAAATCCAAGCATATCGTTTTACGGTATCATTTTATTAAAGAGCATGTAGAACATGGTACGGTGGAATTATATTTTGTGGGTACCGAATACCAGTTGGCGGATTTGTTCACAAAAGCTCTTGCTCCAACAAGGTTTGCTGAACTCGTTCACCAAATTGGTATGCGATGTTTGACTCCCGAAGATTTAAATTCTTTTCTTACAAACAACTAACGGAGTCAACATCAAAATTATCTTTGTAAATATTATTTCAAAAACAAAATACAAAATCATAAAACTAGAAAAACACAAAAAGATTTTCCATTTACTATCATTTTCAATAAAAAAAAAACACTTCTTTTCACGACTTCAAGATATGTTTTCTCAAAACGTTTTCAACATTTATCATAAGCATATCTTGAGGGGGAGAAATTTTTTCTTATCATCATCAAGTTTTCCCATCATCGTCATGTTCATCATCAAAAACTATTCCCGACAAACCATTGAACCAAAAAGGTTGTTCAAAATTTAAAAGTTAACTTGTTTACGGTTCATGGTAAGTCACATTTCACGTTCGCAAATGTTTATTAAAACACAAGGGTCAATTTTGCAACAATTTGAAAGACAAAACCACAGGGACTGCTTGTGTCATTTTTAAAACTTGTGAAAACCTATATACTCTTCACAGATTTCACATATTTCTATCACTCAAACAAACACCCACACGCTGCAATTTTTTCCAAGCCCTCGATTAATTTTTCTTTTTAAGATTTTCAAATCATTGTAAGTTTAATCAATTCTTTACATGTTTCTAATTCAAACATCTAATCTTACATGCTAATCTGCTCAAGAAAACTCCATTAGGGCTCGATTATATTGGGTGTTTTCATTGTGTGAATTTTTGGATTAATTAGAGTTCATAAGTCGTATGGGTAGGTCATAACATGATGTGTAGTACCTTTCGTTAGGACTTTAATCCATTGGTTTGATGTGAGTGAAGTGATTTAGGATTTTACTCGTTGGGACTAACTGCCAATCGTGAGTAATTGTTTGAGTGTTATGATTGTGTTTAGTAGATTAATTTGGCTCTATTTACGTGTTTTAAAGTTCAATGGATGCATGTTAATCTATTAAAACTGAAAGTTAAGTGCGAACGAGTTCTGTTCTTTTGCGAGTATGAACTTAAAATTCTTGCGAGTATGATTGTAAAAATTTTCGAGTATGACACTTGATTTTTGCGAGTATGGTACTTTATTTTTTGCGAGTATGAGCTTTAGCGTCTTTTATGTTTTGCGAGTATGCTGTTTGAATTTGCGAGTATGAAGACTTATTAATTTTGCGAGTATGGTAAACTGAACTTTGCGAGTATGGCCTGTTCTTTTTCTTTGCGAGTATGAAATATTCTTTTTGCGAGTATGAGACCTGAGTTTGCGAGTATGATATATAATATTTGCGAGTATGCTTTAAGTGTTTTGCGAGTATGAGCTTAATAATTTTGCGAGTATGGTCTTCATCTTTTGCGAGTTTGAGTTAGTGATATTTGCGAGTATGTGTTAAAGTTTCTTGCGAGTATGATACAGTTTGCGAGTATGGTTGAAATTTAGCGTATAGGGTCTGATTTTGTGATAACTTATGTTGTATGCTATCTGTTGAGTTTATACATGCTTGCTATAAATGTTTTTCACTCCGAGTAAGGAGAAGGGACTAGAACCATCACCGTATGGGTTCTATTTTGTCGCCTTTTATGAAAAGAAACTCTGCCGAAATTTTTTCAAAATATAGCAAGTATGAAGAGTGTTTGGTTCGAGTCTTATGTGATGTGTTAAGAGATACTAGTAATTATAGGATGATTTACTAACAATAACCTTTCCACATGTACTTTGTTGCTTGTGTTGTTTCCTTTCAGGCACCAATATGTCTCAAACACCAACTCCTAGACACGAGTTGATACACGGAGATGAAAGAGAGATAGGTAAATCTAATCTAAAGGTGAATTTCAACACGCTTCAATGCCATTCCACATGTGAGATTATCGTCGAAATCCTACGAAACCACTTCATTAACCGGCTTCTTACGGCATCATGTTCTGTACCCGAAGTTTATATGATTCAGTTCTGGAAGGATCTAGATGTCAGTAAGGACTACAAAACTATTGGTATCCGTATTGACAACAGGGACATACAGTTTCAGGCGGATACACTTAGGACAGTTTTGGGTCTTCCTGCTGAAGGATCCAAAGATGTTAAGAAGTTTTCTCGACCACCTTCGCTGACAAAGCTTACTAGATTCCTTCGGGAACTAGGTTATGATGAATCAGAACAAAGACTCACCAACCTCTCTTCCATTAACCGCAGATTCATTCCGCAACCATGGCTCACACTCTATGCCATTCTCACCAACTGCATCACTGGAAAACAAACTGGGCATGAACACCCGTCATTTGAATTTCTACAATTTTTCTGGGGGATTGTAAATGTGGCTAGTATTGACTATGCTTAGCTCATTTGGGATGATATGATCTTTCAAGCTGCTCAAGTTCAAAAACAAACCTTAAAGAAGATTCCATTCTACCGATTCACCAAACTCCTCATTGAACACTTCATGCAGAAATACCCTGATATTGATCGTAGACCAGAGGATAAACAACACCAACCGAATATGGATCAAGTGTTTTCTTCTGCACGGATACAGCAAACTAACACCACCAAACAAGGAATGAGAATTCCAGACAAGCTGCTTACTGCTGATATTCGTAAAACCAAAGCTTTCAAAGTGTACGATGCTGCTCAAAGAAACCAAACTGTTGGGTTGAAGGTCTCAGCAACCAAAAAGCTGGTTTCTAAAGATACAGGAAAGGAGTTTACGATGCCAAAAAGAAGAACAAAGAAAGTTACACGTAAACCCAAAGAAAAACTCACCCTTCGTAATGAACCAGATGAACCAGAACCCGAAGTTGTTACTAAAGAAACTGGTAAAAGGAAGAAAGAAGGGAAAGGGAAAGAGATAGAGATTCATGTTGAAGCAGTAAGTCCACCACTCACTGAAGCAGAGGAAGCTAAACAACTAAAGCTGGCAATGAATAAAAGCAGACGGCTTGAGGAAGAAAGAATGACCAAGCTGAGAAAGAAAGGTCAAGGCTCTAAAGCAGACGAACCTGTTATTCAACCAACAGAGGTAGAAGAAGCAGAAAAATCACAGGAATCAGAGGAATCAGGCTTAATGACTTTATCAGAATCACAGGAAGAAAGTGAAACATTAGAAAAAACCGATAAGTCCTCAAGTCCTGCTACACACTCTGGGGATGATAAATCAGGAAATGATGAACAAGAAGAAAGTAGTGATGAAAGTATAAAGGTTTCCGATGAAGAAGAAGTTCAGGAATCTGATAAGGAAGAAAGTGATGATGAAAGGGAAAAGAAGTCTGATGATGAAGAAGGTGTGGAGAAGTCTGAAAATGATGAGAATGAGAACGAAGCTAGTGACAAAGAACAGCAAAGCAAAGAAGATGAATCGGATGACGATAGTCCAACCAAAGTCGATGATTATCAGATTGTTTCTATTATTCAGAAACAACCAGAAACCTCAACTCAGATACAACCAACAACCTCATCTCAGGAACAACCATCACAATCACAACCTCTTCCAACTCAGATGTCCAAAGGTCCGGGTCCAGTGAAAGTTCTACAAAGAGAAGTTGGAAAACTTCGGATACAGTGTACAGAACTAAAACAACAAGTAAAAGACCTGCATGACCATGACTCTGGTAAAGCAGTTGATGACGGAATCAGGGATAGAGTACCTAGAGAAGTTAGAAAGTACATTCGTGATCAGCTCCCGGGAACACTTGAAGAATTTGTCAGAGATAATTTGAAGGAGATTGTTTCACAAACACTACAGACTACTCCACTTACCATTCAACTTGTACCTGCCAAACCAACAGTCAGTAAACTTAGGGAACAGCTACTGGAAGCTATTGTCGATAATCCAGATGAGGAAGAGCTTCGGAAAGCACTGATTAAGTCAATAAAGAAAGCTTCACAAAAGGATGATTCTTGCAAGCCTCCAAAATCTTCAAAGAGACGTCGTGATGACAAAGATCCAGATGATCAGCCACCGCAAGGAAAGCGAAAACAATCACACGGATCCTCATCTAGACCACCAACAGCAAGGAAAGAAGCTCAGACTAAGGAAGCTCCTCAGAGGCAATCTTCTGGTGATGTTCAGATGGAAGAGACTGAATTTCAGACCGAGTTGGAAGCACCAGTGGAAGATGTTCAGTATGATGGTGTTGAAATCCCAACAAATATCAACGAACCACCCAAGGACGCTCAAGTCCTTCCAGCTCCAGAATGGATCGATCCTGCAGCTCCCTCTTACAACTGGTTCGATGATATGGTCGATGCTTACCCTGATGTCCCAGAAACTGAACCACCAACTGAAGGATCAATAATCGGGTTCACTAAAAGACTTAAGAAAGTTATGCAGACCCAGAGACTTCAGCTTTCAGACTTGGTGAAAATTCGGAAGGCAGGCTTTACTGAGTTCAAAACGTGCACAACAAGTGAACTCGAGTTTGAATACAACATTGATGAAGTTGCCCGAGCACTCTCCGAAAACATCACATGGGAAAAGCGGCCTGCTTGGGATAGAGCTTATGTTCCTGCTCCGGAAGATCTGAAATTTCAAGACTTTACTCAGCCGTTACCTCTTCTTGGTCCTCCAAAGTGTCCGAGAATCCCGAAAGAATACTTCTTCAATAAAGATCTTAAGTACTTGATCCACGGCAACACTGATCCTGAACACCGGTATGCCTCGTCTCTTACCAAGTTCAAAGCTGCTTCGTATCTTCTGGATAACTTGCATGAGCAGATGAGCGGTTTGTATTGCACTTCGGTCTCCAAATACAATGATGAAGCTGCACTGGGTACACTACACTGGCCGGAAATGCGAAGATGGTTTTATAAGTGGAAGCTGGCGACATGCAAGTCGAGAGGCACACTTTACCGTGAAGACCGGATTCTAGCCATCACCGCGATTCCTGAAACTGAACAGAGATACGGATACAACTTCCTTGAAAAGATTGTTGTCCGACGCAGTGATGACCAGCTGTACTCCTTCAGTGAAGCAGACTACCACAGGTTGAACCCGAACGACATCGAAGACATGTACGTTCTTAAGCTTCAAGGAAAAGTTCAGAATCTGCAAGGCAGTCTTCAGTATGACTTCATCAACTCACTCCTTATCTTCATTCGTCAAAGAATTATTCGAACAAGAGTTGAAGATGTTCAGTTAGGAGCTGAAAGTTATCAGACCGGTCTCAATCTCACTGCACCAGAATCTCAGACTCCTGGCATCTATGAAATGAGACCCTACACCTTCAACAAGAAACCATTTGGGGTCGTATTTTCATGGAAGGGAAGGAACTATTTTATGAGATACGAGGAGACAATGAAGTTTGGAGATGAAACTCTCAGGATGATACGACTTGAACTTCATGATAAGCTGAAGAAGCACAAAGAAGGATTGCAAGTGGGCTGGGTACAAAAGGATCTTCGAGAAGCTCGGAAATTCATCGATAGGATCGATCAACGGTTGAGATTCCGGAATCACGTTCGAACCTTGGAACGCTTGATAGGAGCACGGGAACCGATACCGAACATCCTCACCTATCGTCGTCCTGATCAACCTCAGCTGTGAATTTGCCACATGGTATTACTTACTTTGTGAATCATTCTCATTATCTTTCATTCATTATGGTTTGTGCACACATAACAGTGTACAACCCGAACTTGTAAAGAAAGGACCCTGAGGTACGCATCAGTGCCTCAATCCTCATATAAGGAGCGAAAGCTTCTTACTTTTGAGTAGAATTAATCAAATTTTCAAAGTTTTTCATAATTCTGCTCAAAAGAACAAGTATTCCCTCGAGCATTCAAAATCTTCAAAAAATTATGCAACATTTGAGGGGGAGTACTTGGAAAACATCTTTGCTAACAATCAAATTGTTCTTGTTAAATTCTCCCCGTAAGAGTCAAAAAGGCATATTTTAATCAAAAGTTTTCAAAAATAACATTTGATATGCTATTTTTGAGGGGGAGAACATTTAAAAGTGATCAAAATATGATGAAAAGTAAAGGAATCTCGTGCGAGCTCGACTCAGATATCACCCAAGAATTGACGAAACAACAAATGTCAGTAATCGAAAAGACTTGTCCGATAAGGACTTGTCTGAATAGATTGTACCGTTTCGAGAAACTCTTAGTAGATAAGTACTATGACGGGTCTAACTTCCTCTTTGAGGAATGTTAACAACATCAAGTTAGTTATTAGGGCTAGTTATCACCTAAAAGCTGATAATGGATCCCTTTAACTAGCAACGTAAACGTGTCCCTCGGGTACAAGTCTATTAAGAGTGGATCAATTCTAAAAAGTGCCCACTCTTCCCTGCATGTGCAAATTTATCTTAAACAATGACGAGCACATGTGAAGGGGGAGTCTTTCTGTAAAAGTAAAACTCTCGAAGTGTTAACCAAATATGTTTTATATTCATAAAACACTTCGAGAGATTTTCAGTAAATGGTTTTATGGCAACATAGGAAAGTCATGGAGTTATAAGGTGACTAAGGTTAGGAAAAATGTCCTATGATCCGCCAGAGCCGGAGGGATCTACCCAAGACAACTCCCATAGTCTAGAAATAGAAGTCCTTAGGTATGATATAAAAGAAGGGGATATGAATGAAAGGATAAAGAAGGGGTTGAAGAATGAAAAAGAAAAGTAAAGAAAAGGGTGAAAAGAAATGAGCCCTCCATATATTCAACCTTAGGGCAGACACCGGGTAAACCTCATCTGCTACTGATTGTTACAAAAGTAACATCGGTATTGAAGATAAGACGTCATGGACCCAGTGACGCACTGCACTAAACCTTCTAGCCACTCAGGTATCTCTCAAAAGATACTTGTTTCATTCTCACGGGGAACCGGCATAATCTATCCACCTTCTCTTAGAGTTAGTTGATATTGAAACAGGAGACCCTGCCCCAATCTCCGCATAGGAAACCATAAGGTGCACTAATCGAGTCTAGAGCCACGAGATTCATCAAAGATCTCTTAGGAACACTTAGTCTTCTTACACTGGCTGTTCTACATCAATGGACGCCAGTTGTAAATTATCGAGTCCTACGCAGATCTTAGCAATCTGCCAAGAACGTTTATGAGAGGAATTACTTAAGTATTTTCTCAATGATTGAACGGAAATCCTGCCAGGGTCAACATCAAACAGCCCTGACAGTAGGTCACTTCGGTAACTCCTTGTGGGTTACGATCAGTGTGTTCGGTGATGTTCCACATACGGTCTACAGTCGCGGGGTGATCTCAAGCGGCTCACCTAATCGTGGGGGTACTACGGTATTCCTGTGTTAGCCCTCTCGGGGGCATCCGATTAGGAACGGCCTTGGTAAGGATTAGAAGGAGTCTTCACACTATGCTGTTGACGAATTCTAACTCCAAACCTGTAAGTGCCGGATGGTCTACAGTCGTAGGGTGATCTCGAACGACTCACCTAATCGTTGGGGTACTCCGGTATTTCTGTGTTAGCCCTTTCGGGGGCATCCGATTAGGAACGGCCATGGTGAGGGACAGAAGGAGTAACCACATCTTGAGGGTGAAAAATTCGGTGTCTCACTTGTAAGTGCCAGATGATTATTACTAACCATTTTCTTGCAGCAAACTTCACCACCAACACATGATTCCACATGCTCATACTTACGTCAAAAGCTTCCCTAAAAGTTCTAAGTTACACAAAGTCAAAGAAAGATCAAAGCTACACAAAGTTAAAGAAAGATTCAACGTCAAAGGAATCTACAAATTCTTAAGGCAAAGATCTTACTTATTGAACGGAAATTAAGCAAGTACAAATCACAAAGTTTAAAGACGTATGAGCATGTTGGAATGGCGTACCATCATTGGAGACGAAGGAGTGACCAAAGGCGGATTAATACATCATATGCATCACTTCAACCACAAGGAACAAAGATTGAAGAGCAAAGAATTTTTGTCTAATCTAACCGATTTTTGAAACGTCCTGAAACTACAAAAGTTCAAGAGTAAAGAACATGAAGATGACGTCGAGCAACCATTCACCATTGATAACCGACCCTTAGGGGGAGATTGTTAGGAACACGTTTCACGTATTACGAAGTGTCAGTCATTAGTTTGTAATAGGTTGCTACTTTAATATCTTTATGTCTAGCATTTAATCATTTGGTAATGTAAGTTTATGATGTAATGTCACAACATGTAGAAGTCCAAGGGCCAAATATGTAAAATAGTAAGAAGGGTCTAGTGACCCTTGGACTCCCTATATAAGAAGATGTAAACCCTCATTAGAGAGTGTTGGTTCTCTTAATGCATTATCAATTTCATTATATCATTCTTTAGAGTTCCTTCCATATTCTTCTTTCTTATTCTAGTATCTTCTCTCTTCTTCTAGTTTCTCATTCATTCATGAATCTATGGTTGAGTATGCTTAACATGGTGACCTAACACTAATCAACGACATTGCCCCAGATTCTGGGTGCAATTACAACTGCATCCGGTGTTAACTCAGGAGTGGTGTAGCTCTTTTCGCATGTCTCGAATTGACGAGAGGCGTGGGCTACTTTCTTCTTCACTCATACCGAACCATTTCACCAATCTTTTATACGATGTAACACCATACGCAATAATACCTACGCTACCTTCCGATACGGCAAGGTTATGTGTACTATACCGCACTTACTTCCAAATTCACAATGCTTTTTCTTCGTTTTCTCCTTAGTTACCCTTTTCCTACCTCGGTAGGAATGGTACAAACAACTCAATTCTTAACAGACTACACTTCAACATAATTCAGGCAATTACAATTCACATGACTACGAAGTCGAACGGTCCAATTTTTAAACTTCGTTCTCCAAGAAGTTAGTCCATTGCTATTTCTTTCTCAAACCGACTTAAGGTTATCCCAGGCGTCCTTCGGGCTTATCCCTACTTCTCGAGCAGTTTAGCCCATTATCATTGGCTACTAACACAGCTTGACCACTTAAGGTTCACGTACACTATGAAGGCGTCTTAGGTACTGGTTAACCGACAGGCCTAACCAGAGGTTTCATAAGTCACAACAGCGTAAACACCGTCTTTGAGATTCTCCTTTCCCGGATTATTGCCAATTATGGTATTCGGATCACGGATCGATTCCTCGACTAGTCGTTCGAACCTTGAAGCTGATCAAAGAGGTTCAGTTTTCTGTAAGGGCGTCGGTTCTTCACCGCGGTTTGCTAATTGCCATATTCTAAGTCCAAGTAGTTTGAGTCTTAACCAAGAGAGGTATAAACGCAATGGGTACAACCTTTTCATTAGTTCTTCCGTCACAAAGCAAGTGTGAATCCGTTCCCACTAACAATCGACTAGTCTCAAGTGTATACTTACTTGCTAACGCATCGGATAACATCACGTAGAATGGCATTGATGGCTACCTGCAATCGATTTGTCGATTCGGTATCTCCTCTAGTATCCATCGCAAAGAATATGGTTATGAACCAAATATAGTCCGTCGTAGTTTTTGAAATGCTTGCTACAAGCAACCATGCCTCTTATCCGTAAACGATGTCACAAATTATCCGGTAGCTATTCAACTCAAAGTTTCATATAATCATCGCGAAGATTCTTGGGTAACGGAGTAGGTAGAGTGGCGTGGAACGCTATGCGAAGGAGTCGTTCCTCGAGGGTACGTGGCATACCGTATCTCTTCGAGTTGGAGTACGATGTCGGTTAAGTCAAAATTCATAGAATGGAAAAGAGAGATAGAATCAACTCAAAATGCGAGATTTCAAGCATAGGATGAGAAACTTAATTCTCGGTAGAGGTTTAAGCAACCATCCCAGCATAACATGATTCCTACCTGAATTATACATAGGTGGCCAGTCTTTGTATAATTAAGGTCCAATGATGTCATGCTAAGTTTAGTTACAAGAGGATAGATAATAAACATTTTGTGGGTTTACGGAATAATATGACAATAGTGACGTACATAGCTGATTCGTGACGCATAGTTCAGAAGGTGACGTCGAGTAATTTGTTGGATGACGGCTAAAACGAAAGTGAAGCGCGTAAGTCTCATCACACGGGACAGCCATTCCTTGACGTCACATTATACTCTTGGTATCTTCTTACTTCTCGATTCTCCTTGGTTATCTTCCATTTCCTCGGCTTCGCAACTTCCACTCTTCCTCAATTCTCAACACGCTTTCATGTAGTGCTCCTTTTTTCTTCATATAACACATGCGACACTAGTCTTACAATCCGACCCGGAGGTTGTCGAAACCAATGCATGGGTCTTAGATCTACGGTCTCCAGCTAAGTATCCCACCTACAACTCTTACGACACGTCTCAGCACACCAACCAGAGTGGTGAAGCCTATAATAGTCGCACTTAGGTTAATTCTAACTGTGCGTCTCAAATTCCCCAGCTTTTGACAACATAAGCATCCACGACCTCTTGTCGTATGTATGGTTTTCTCTCATCTTTAGCAAATCTTCTCATTTCCTCTTGTTTTTCGCTTTCTCAACGTCATCATCACCAAGCCTTACTCCTTACAATTTCAGGACACAACTAGAATAACTCGAAGAAGCGGTGAGTATAGGTCTGTAGGTCAGTACCTCTCATCTTGTGAGTCCAGAACTCGACTTCTCGTTCCTTGAGTGGTCTTCCCACTACCTTTTATTTTCAACCACTTCCCTGGTTGTATCTCATCCTATTTGTTAGGAATACGATTTTTGGATAAGGAAGATTCGGTCACCCATAAGAAAGATTCGGTCACCCTCGACATGATTAAGCATTGTTTAGCTCGTAGTTGTTATATTAGATAGTTAAAAGTAGTTTAGATGTAGATTAGTTCGCGGAAGAAGGACGGGTCTTTACCCACTGTATGCCTGATCCGCAGCCCAAGTGGCACGCCCCAAGTGGCAAACCCCCATGTATATAAACCCCTCTCCATCCTTGGAGAGGGTGAACCTCCTCAATCTATTTTTCTTTTTTTGGTTTCACTTTCTCTCTCTAGGTTCCATTCTCTCTTCTCTTTCTCTCTCTAAACTATAACAATGATTACCATGTTTTTCCATAATCCAAGACCACCCGAATGAATACTACTCTATCCATAAACACTAAAACCAATCTAGTTATGATTATGTGTATATTACAATTGGTATCAAGAGCCAAGGTTTCATCTTTGGGATAGTGTTTGCTTGATTCTTATGATTGGTTTTGTGTTGTTTGGTTCGTATGGCTTATCTTCTCTTTCTCATTCGAGCTTTATTTTGTGGTTAATCTTGTTATTTGTTGGTACTTTTGTGTTTATGTTGGTTGATGGTGCTGATTTCTGTGATTGGTTGGTNATTATGTGTATATTACAATTGGTATCAAGAGCCAAGGTTTCATCTTTGGGATAGTGTTTGCTTGATTCTTATGATTGGTTTTGTGTTGTTTGGTTCGTATGGCTTATCTTCTCTTTCTCATTCGAGCTTTATTTTGTGGTTAATCTTGTTATTTGTTGGTACTTTTGTGTTTATGTTGGTTGATGGTGCTGATTTCTGTGATTGGTTGGTGGATTTCACTATTTTAGTGCAAGATTTAGGCATATTCGAGTTGGTTTGTGATGATGTTCTTGGTAGAGGTTAGCTATGTTCTTGATAGAGGTTAGTCTGAGTTGGTTTGTGATGATGTTCTTGATACAGGTTAGTTATGTTCTTGGCAGTGGTTAGTTATGCTCTTGGCAGTGGTTAGTTTGCTTCTTGGTAGTGGTTTGCTTGAAAAAGGGAAAAGGACGAAAGGGACTGTTTTGTCTGGTAGTCAGCAGTGGTTATCTTTATATAGGTTAAATCTGAGCAGTGGTTATCTTTTGTGTCCAGCGGTTAAGTCGAAATTTTGTCTCAGCTGTTAAATCTTGTTCTGTCCAGCGGTTTTCTAAGTTCAGCGGTTTGACTCAGTTCAGCGGTTTGACCGAGTCAACAGCGGTTTGACCAAGTCAACAGCGGTTTGACTCAGTCAAACAGCGGTTTGACCGAGTCAACAGCGGTTGACTTTGAGCATCGGTTATCTTTTGGACTAGCGGTTAGTTCATGGATCATGGCAGCGGTTTGCTTATAAGTTAGCTGTTAGTTTTGGAGCAGCGGTTAGATGGTCTTTCATGGATTTTATGAAAATAAATGCTGCCAAAATTTCGTCAGATGTAGCGGTTTGCTTTTGAAAATCTATTTTATTTGCAAATTCTTAAGTACATCTGCCAAATTTTCCTCACAAGTAGCGGTTGGTTCACTAATAGAAAAGAAGAAAGTACAACAGGTACAAACCATATCAATCCTCATTGGTACATCTATGCCAATGAACCAGTATATATGATGAAGTGAAGAAGAGACTAACCAACAAACCTTGATACAAGATTAGACCTAGTGATTATCTATCATCCGTCCACATGTATATGTTTTGAAAGTAAAAGAAATCATAGCTGAGCCATATACCATTCCTAGACCAACACAATCAACAATTATCCTAATCCTATCGATAACCAATAATCGATCATAAACTACCCTATAACCCTTTCTCATCAGTGAACAACAGTCAATAACACAACAAGACAAAAGATCTCAGTTTCTTTTCAGTTTCGTGTAAGCATAACAACTTCAGATCTTCAAAGATCATAACACGAAATGACTATTACATCACTGATCTTTGTAAAATAACAAGCCTCGCTTCTTTTCATATATCCGAAACTTATAAGAAAGAAAAATAAAGTGAGTGGTATTTTCTTTCTTAGGATTCGTTCAAAAACATGATCTCAGAAACGTTCAAACACGGCTTATAACCTTGTTAAGATTTGCTTAGTTGAACGATCATCATCACAGATCCTATACTTCAAACAAAACATAAAAAATTTATTTGATCTCAGTTTTGCTCCCTCTTCGTTTAAAAGACGTAAAGACTTTCGTGAAGAGAGCAGTTAACCATCATCGATCTGTTATGAACAAGGATCTAACACGAATACTTACCTTCATGATCCTGAAGAAGAACCAATCATAAGAGAAAGATATAAGGTCGATGGGTGTTCGGTCTCGTTTAGGTCTAAACACATGAAACAAATTTTTTTTTGTTTATGGTTTACCGTTCGGATTCAGCAAGTAATAAAGATGATTTGTGGTTTGTACTTGAGATCCACACGTGTGATTACGTTTAGTATGATACAGGGATTTTTTTTGGTTTGTGGCGTGACTGTTTTTGGGTACAGAAGATGGGGGCGCACATTTGTGTGTGAAAGATTATTAGGGTTTCTTATGTGTGAGATTACAAGTGTTAAATACTCGAAATATTAGGGTAATGTTATTGGGCTTTGCATGGACTCTGCCGAATTTTTAAGGGATTTAACACTTTTATTGGGCTCGGGTTTTAATGTATGGAATTGGTCTGGTCCAGATGTTGGGTTGAATATTTCACTAATGAAGATGGATCAGTTTGGATTGTTGTCTTGGATGTGATAATAGTTTAAGTTTAGCTTGGCAGAATATTTTTATAAATTGGATCTTGTTGAAGCTAAAATTTTACTACTTGGATTACGTTTGCTTTTGGACTATATACATTTCATGGGGATATTCTTTGACAAGAATTAGGGTTTATTGTGTATATGAACCTAATCAAGATTCACTAAAACGTCAAGATGGCTGAGAATTTGGACTTGGAATGTGATAGTGATTACAGAGTTGATCGGGTATCACTTATTTGGGATTGAAGTGGGTTTTACGAAGGCGCGTACTTATCTTATCTTGAAGTCGGGGTTGGTTGGATGCATGAATTTCAATGATAACTTGCTCGTGCTTAAGATTTAAGTTGAAGACTTGGTTTATCTAGTTTCCAGTAGTCGGGGTGGATGGTTGAAGACCTAGTTAACTATCACTTAAAGGAGTTACATTATAGTACTCAGTGTCACACACAGAAGACGATGTGGATAATCCCAAGAGGTGATAGTAGTCTCATACTGTGTCGGGATAGTATTGAGTACTTAGAGATCTGCATGGTTCACAAATTCTCTACACCGTTCTTTCAACAACAGTGCAAGCTTAAGTAACTAATTTGGGAAATTCTACTTCTTTTTCAAGTTGGGTATATCGGGTATACTTCACCAAGTGGTCACAGCNCTGTGTCGGGATAGTATTGAGTACTTAGAGATCTGCATGGTTCACAAATTCTCTACACCGTTCTTTCAACAACAGTGCAAGCTTAAGTAACTAATTTGGGAAATTCTACTTCTTTTTCAAGTTGGGTATATCGGGTATACTTCACCAAGTGGTCACAGCAATAGCCGACAGAATTCGAGGTTGGGTTGTTTGCCAATAAGTTCAAAGGTTGAGATGTATTCAGCAGTTCTCATGGGATATTTGATGCTACAGAATGTCAATGTTACTTCATAAGAGCTTCTCAGGTATATGGTCGTACACGTCAAATGATGCTTCTGAAAGTTCAAAACCATCATTGGGGGAGAAACGTGTACTTTGATGATATCCTACTTTTCTTAGTATGGTTTGTGAAATATTCTACATATATGAGAAGAATTGTTGTCGAGCTCTTGCATACAGCTATTCACCAGAACCAAGTTTGTCATAACACATTCAATTAATCATTATCTCACGATTTCTTCTTGATTTTGTAAAATCCCGCGAAAGAATCTATTTCTCGGTTTAAATCATAGATTTATAAAATCCCGTGATGATGGAACTATCCTTGAGAAAGATAAGGGCATTTCCGGATCTTAATTGATTCTGGTGCTACGGTTTCAACCACGAAGAAGGGATAAAGTGTTTACTTCATGAATTGGACGTTGTTCTGATATACTTCATGGCATTTGGGTTATAACAAAGTTTTATGGGGTTATACGGTTTTGACAAGATCGGGATTAAACCATTATCAAAGTTCACTTTAAACATCAAAAGGCTAGATTTGGGCATTTAAACAACAAGATGTGACTACAGCATTAACTCATTATTATTTATTTAAGGTTGAAGTAAAATTTCACGGGTGTGTGTACTTAGTATCTGAAGATATCGGGTTGGTTGGATGAAGATTCTTCGAGATCCTTGTTCGAGCTTTTAACAATTACGATGATGAAGACTTGGATATCTAGTTATTTTTGTGTTTCTTCTTCTCTATTACCACAAAATAACTATCATTTTAAGGAGTTACGTTGTAGTGGTCAGTGTCACATGAAGTTGTGGATATTCAAGAGGTGATGTACATCTTATACTTGATGGTTGGTTGGTTGAAGAGTATAGAGTACTTGGGGATTCGAAGTTGCACGAACTCTCTACACCGCTCTCAGTCACATATTAATACAAGTTTAAGTCACAAGTTCGGGTTATTTTACTTCAGTCTCAAGTTCATCATATTGGGTTTTTCTCCATCAGTAGTCACGACAAAGAGCCGACAGAATGATAATGGGGTTGGTAACGAGTTAATGGAGAGAAGTAGAAAAGATAGAGATGACGTTTGAATACTTCAGTTCAAGCCTCGTTCTTCATCGACAATGGCGTCTGCTGACAACACTTCAGGCCCCGTTCCTCAAATAAAAGAAAGGTGTACGTTTCAGTGCGCCTTATCTTGGGAAGAAGAGAAATCTTCTTAGTTATGACCATTCGCATCAACAACCTACATGCTTTTCCCATGTTCGTACAGTGATCAAGTGGATCGACATACATTGAATTATTTTTTGTGCTTCACTTATTCAATCAAAAGTTGCAAACAGGCATATGCAATTTTTGAGGGGGAGAAGGGAAAGGGTGAAGAAACTACATGTTGATGATGTTTGTAAAATGGTCATTCGGCTCTTGTACGCAGAAATTTTCTCCCTCTAAGGCTTAACACATTTCATCAAGTGGTTTAGGCATATTACGAGCTTCATTGAATTCTTCATTTGCTAAACCATTGATGAGGAGACAAAAGAGGGGTTGCTTCAAGAGTGCGTTAATCATCATCTTCTTTGCAGTATTTTTTGGTGCTACACACAAACTTATGCTGCATCTGATAAACTTCAACTATCACGGAATCTCAACTATGGCAAAAATGTCATTGCATGCCATTCTTGAGGGGGAGAATAGGCGTGTGTTCTTTCTCTTATTTCGCGGGAGGAGAAATGTGTATGCTGGGGTTATAAATCACGAAGGGATCGAGCGTAATTATTCATGTTGGGGAGATTGGTGTCTACCACCCGTGGTTTGTCACTCAACTTGGTGTTATCATTTAGTACTCCAGTTGATTAAGTGATTCAGATAAAGAAGAAGATGGTTAATATCAAGACCCTCAAACGTGATCATGATGTTTAAGTGTGGAATCTATAAAAGGAGATGATCAGTTTGAGGGGGTGCCGATTCAGAAACTTCATGACTCCTGAATACTTCAGTTCAGGACTTGTGAGAGTTATCGACATCTTCACACGGGCTTATATTATTAGTGATGAAGGGCTTCCAGTTAATACTACACGTACACATCATTATGCTGATTCCGATTAATCAGAATCAGCAGGGGAGAGAAATGTGTACATCGAGGTGATTATTGTCTGATGTTGGATGATTCTATATCCTTCTCCTGTCTTCTTCTACGTACTTCTACCTTATCAGAGGGGGTGCCGATTCAGAAACTTCATGACTCCTGAATACTTCAGTTCAGGACTTGTGAGAGTTATCGACATCTTCACACGGGCTTATATTATTAGTGATGAAGGGCTTCCAGTTAATACTACACGTACACATCATTATGCTGATTCCGATTAATCAGAATCAGCAGGGGAGAGAAATGTGTACATCGAGGTGATTATTGTCTGATGTTGGATGATTCTATATCCTTCTCCTGTCTTCTTCTACGTACTTCTACCTTATCTGCCTTCACCAACATCAGACAACAAATTCAAGATGATCAGAGCTTCAACGTGTTACTTTGGTGTTTTCGTTTCGTCTTTCAATGGGTACATGGATACATTATGGGCTGATTTGGTATAGGTAATATAACTGGAATGCATTTGGTGAGACGGAGATGTTGATATCCCATCCCCCAGCTGATCAACATTGAAGAAGGTCGAGTCTACAGTCTGTTCTACATTCTCCGCTATGTGTTAGAAGACAAAAGACGATATGCATTTAGTTAATCAAAAGACTTCTTCGTACTCAAGGCACTCATCTGATATGTTGCCAGCTTGGGGGAGAGCACTAATTAGGGGAGAGTGAAAAGTATAAGTGAATCCCTAATTAGATGTGCTCACATTGCTCTTCAGCAAGTTGATTCTCACAGAATACAGTTGATGCTTATATGGTTCTTCTCACAAGATGTCAAGTATCTGGGCGTAAAATGTGTTGCTGATTCTGAGGTATCAAAACCAGCAAGGGGGAAGGAGACATATATCGGAACGCACAACGAATACACGTGATGAGCTTAATACTTCTTCCTAATTGAAGGTATTCTGAGAAGACAAATGTCATAACCGCAGTGAAGATCAGTGTCCTAACTCGTTCGTTTGGTGTATTATTTCATCCACGTGGGGGGAGAGATGTAAGAAACAGTTTCTGATGATAAAAGAGGTACAAGTGTGCTTCTGGTTTTTGAGCTTCATATAATGAGACTGATTGCATCATTTCAACTACTTGGGGGAAGTGGTCTCTGGATACTTTTGGTACGCATTACTTCAGCCTTCAGCTGGAAGAAAGATGAGAAGAACTATTCAAGCATGAGATGATACGCTGTTGAGCTACCAAAGCTTCATAATTCACGATTTGGATCTGCCTAGTGATTAACTTAGCTGTGAGAGTCTAGTGATTTTTTATCAACCTGTACTTGGTGAATTGTTGTGACTTGAGACGTTTCGAATAGTCTGATGGTAATTTGACGTTGTGAGTTTAACATTTACAACTTGACTTATTATGATCGGATCTATTGTAACTTGACTCGTCACGACTAGACACTTAGTGCTAATTGTGACTTATCCAAGATCTCACTCTAAGTTTGACTCGCTTATCACATCTTTCGGTTTCTTTTGTTGACTTTAGTAAAATCCCGGGAGAGAATCGATCTCTCGGTTTAAGTCACAAGAGTTGTAAAATCCCGTTTAAGATTACATCATGGCAACCACAAGTTCAGACGATTATTCAGGAGCCTCGAAAGCTTTGGTGGAGAAAGTTTAAGAGATGTTGACTACTGACTTCTACAACATGCAGACCGATCTCCTATTTTCGGTCTTGAGGTCAACATCTTCTTAAACTAATTTGTATCCTTTTATATATTTTAAAACCCAGAAAAGAAAAATACAAAAATATAAAACCTATAAAAACCATAAAAATCAGAAAAACTCAAAAAATACCAAAAATAGTTTGTTTCTTAGGCATGTCTTCTTGCATCGTAAGAAGTTCAAAATGTTTTCAAAACATGCCTATATGGCTTGCAGTTACTTCAGACTGCAACCCGCGCTCATATTATGGTTTGCAGTTACTTCAGACTGTAACCCACACATAACTATGGTTTGCTATTACTTCAGATAGCAACCCGGTTTTCAAAATCCGTGTAAAAACACGTTATCATGTTTTCACTGTGTGCGGATTATCCGAAAAGTTGTACGCTTCAGTGCAGCCTTTCTAGTAAAAGAAGAGAAGTCTTCTTTTCCCAAAATCTCTTTCTTCTAAAAATTCTTCAAAAGAGATTTTGTGGTGTACAAGGTGGCCATTGGTCTTAAATTTTCTCGTATACGTTACCACTCACATTAATGGCTACTAAACGTTAAAATGGAAAAACGGGTCATTAATTGAGGGGGAGCGTATGTGCTCAAAATTTCTGCACCTTTAAAAACTTTGTGCACCAGCCACAGTGAAACTTAAAAGTGTCTCAAAATCAGTAAACGTTTAAAATTTTATCACATGTCTCTCCAACACTTTTTAGAAAATCATTTAAATCAATTGGGATCACAAAATCTCAAAAGATTTGACATTTTATGATCGGGGGAGAGAATGTGATTTAAATATAAAAACTGATTTAAAAAGGATGTCTTGGACTAAAAAGAATCGCTCCCGTATGTGCCAAAAAATTTTAAAGATTTTGGATTATGATCAAAGCATATATACTGAGGGGGAGCAAGTGATTGAAAAATGATGAATTAATGATCTCTAATGAATGCTCACCCGTATGTGCCAAAGTTTTAAAGACTTTCAAAATTGATTCAATCAATGGGCACATATTGAGGGGGAGCAAGTGGCTAAGAGTCTTTCGCGTGTTTTTACAACAATAAGTAAAAACCGTGAAATGATTATGACTCAGAATTTGACTCATGAATTGACGAAACACAATCGTTAGAATTCGAAAGGATTTATCCAAGTAGAAAAGTACCGTTTCGAGAAGCTCTTATTAGATGTACACTTTGACGGGTCTAACTTCCTTTTCAAGGAATGTTAACAACATCAAGTTAGTTATTAGGGCTAGTTATCACCTAAAAGCTGATAATGGATCCCTTTAACTAAGCAACGTAAACGTGTCCCTCGGGTGTATGTCTATTAAGAGTCGATCAATTCAAATAAGTGCAACTCACCCCGACATGTGCAAATTTCTTTCTTCCTATAAGCACATGTTAAGCGGGGAGTATTTGAAAAATGACAAAACTCTCAAAGTGTCAACAAAATGTGTTTCTTATTCATAAACACTTTGAGAGAATTTTCAATGATTTGGTTATGTGATGATTGTGGAAAAATACCAAAAGACCGACCAATTTACTTTAAGAGCACGGAGTTATAAGGATGGTAAGGTTAGGTATATGTTCCCATGATCCACCAGAACCGGAGGGATCTTCCCAGGGACAACCCAATAGATAGATTAGAAGTCCTTAGGAATGATTGAAAAAAAAAGGAGAAAAGTGAGAAAGGGAAGAGTGCCGACTAAGAATGAGCTAGGACTGGAACAAACCCAACAAGGTTCTAGTCATGCAGTCTTGGTAAGCACTGAAGGGGTTGAAGAATTAAAAAGAAATGAAATGAGAAAAGGGTGAAAAGAAATAGCCCTCCAATTATTCAACCTTAGGGCAGACACCGGGTTCAATTCATATGCTACTGATTGTTACCAAGGTAACATCGGTATTGAAGATTAAGACGTCATGGACCCAGTGACCACTGCACTAAACCTTCCAGCCACTCAAGTTCTTTTAAAAGACCTTGTTTCATTCTCACGGGGAACCGTTGTAAACTATCGACTTGTCTCTTAGAGCTAGTTGATATTGAAACAGGAGACCCCTCCCTAGTCTCCGAATATGATAACCAAATGTGCACTTATCGAGTCTAGAGCCAAGAGATGCATCAAAAGATCTCATAGGTACACTTGATACTTATACACTGGTGATTCAACATTAAGGGCACCAGGTGTATTATTTCGAGTCCTACGCAGATCTTAGCAATCTGCCAAGAACACTTACGAGGGAATATACATAAGTATTTCCCAGTGATTGAGTGGAAACTCCTGCCAGGGTCAACATCAAGCAGCCCTGACAGCAGGTCACTTCGGTAATCACTTGTGGATTACACTTAGTGTGTTCGGTGGTGTTCCAAAAGGTCTACAGTCGTGGGGTGATCTCCAGCGACTCACCTAATCGTTGGTGTACTTCGGTATGTCAGTGTAAGCCCTTTCGGGGGCATCCGATTAGGAACGGCCTTGGTAAGGATTAGAGAAAGTCTTCACACTATGCTATTGACAATCTCGAAGTCCAAACTTGTAAGTGCCGGTTTGTTTATTACTAACCAAGTTTTATGCAGCTCAACATACCATACTTACCGTGATCACCACCATCACTCAAGTTCCACATGCTCATACCAACATCTATAAGGAGTCGGCAGAGCTTTTCTACCATGAATATTTACTCAACAAAGATGTATGAGCATGTTGGAAAGACGTAACCTCTACAAAGACAAAGAAGTTGACGATTGATGCTGATTGCTGAAAAGATGCAGATTCATCATCACATGCTTACACTTCAACATCATAACTCTAGATATCATGATCAAAGAATGGGCTTCGACTATGCTTCCTCAACTATGATGCAGAATATCATGATCCAGAAAAGTGTAAGCATGACATCACAAAGATAATCACAACATCACAAAGAGACACATACACTCAAAGATGACTTGAAGCTAATTATATGGATGAAGAGCGAAGAGCAAAGTCAAAAGATCATCATATACATCAAGGAAGTCATCTTGAGTCGTTCAACCATGAAGAATCAACAACTACGAGCTACAAAAGAATCTACAAAGATCTCAATGCAAGAATTCAAGAATAAAGAACAAAAGGGTAACCTCTCTTAGGGGGAGATTGTTAGGAATACGATTTTTGGATAAGGAAGATTCGGTCACCCATAAGAAAGATTCGGTCACCCTCGACATGATTAAGCATAGTTTAGCTCGTAGTTGTTATATTAGATAGTTAAAAGTAGTTTAGATGTAGATTAGTTCGCGGAAGAAGGACGGGTCTTTACCCACTGTATGCCTGATCCGCAGCCCAAGTGGCACGCCCCAAGTGGCAAACCCCCATGTATATAAACCCCTCTCCATCCTTGGAGAGGGTGAACCTCCTCAATCTATTTTCCTTTTTTTGGTTTCACTTTCTCTCTCTAGGTTCTATTCTCTCTTCTCTTTCTCTCTCTAAACTATAACAATGATTACCATGTTTTTCCATAATCCAAGACCACCCGAATGAATACTACTCTATCCATAAACACTAAAACCAATCTAGTTATGATTATGTGTATATTACACCATTAGATATTCGAAGTACTACGAAATGTAGCTGGTCACGAGGTAATCACGTCATCCTCGTTAGACGGGCCAATCCATCAATATAGTGCTCTATCTTGAGCGGTTCAGCATGAGCTATCTCAAGTCCCATAGGGACAGCTCCCGGACATAATGACCTGATTCGGCATGTCGATGCCGTTCGCCTCACAATTCGATACTTTAATTTCACATTTTCTCACTTTGCCACGAAGACAGAATCCCTAACGTAGTCATCTTAAATCCTCCTCAATACCTCGAATAAATCGCTTTAATATCGGCAGATCGGAGATTACTATGTCGTGGTTTCGTCCCATAGTGTTGACAAGACATAGTTCACTTAAATTTTCCTTATCACAATTACCCAATTCGAAATAGGTTTCAATCTTTTCAAACCAACATTCTAGAGAAACAACCTCTTCGATCCCGCCCTTCCAATTGTCATACAACTTCATAACTCCTCATACGTTCCCTTACGGGCATCGTTTTGGTGGATGGGCGATTTGTATCGGTTTTGTGTCTCGGCCACTCATTTGGCCACTTAACTGCTCAATGCATGCTCAACTCACCTTAACACGTTTTGGCGAGACCTGGTTGTTGGTAGTTTAGTTCATAATGACTAGAGGTTGTCCACGATGTCCTGTGCTAATAGCTGCAACAAGTCGTGTCTGCGTGGTCCTACTAACGCGGTGTTTGTTTTTACAAAAAAAGGTCTGACCGCCTCTGACGTCTTACCAGTCAGACGCGGCCAGACGTCGGGCTTGTTTGTTTTTTTCTTCTTAGTCAGACGCGGTAAGAGCCGGTAAGAGCCAGTAAGATGTTATTGAGTCAGAGTCGGGAGTCCGGTCTTACTACCTCTTAACGTTACAAAACTCTGACTCATCTTCAAACCTTGAATAAAAATGTTGTTATCATATAAAAAACTGTGAAACGAGATCCGGAAAGTTTTGAAGAAAGAAGATAAGTTTTGAAAGAGGAAGAAGATGCATCGAATAATGTGAGAAAATAGTACCACATTATAATATTTAATGTATATTTATAAAGTGTCACGTGGGATGAGAATGGTTAAAACAAAAAATAATGCTTAAAAGTTAGAAGTGATTGTAGTCAAATACTCTATTTAGTCAAAATATTTGTATTTTTTAATGTTTTTAATTTTTAAATATGAAAAACATATTTTTTTTACGTGGTAGTACAGTTTTAGGCACAAATATTAGCAACCCGTTGGAAAGTTTTGTGCTGTGTCTATTTGAATTCTAGAAAGAGAAATCTTTTAACCCGTTAATATCTTTGTCTAACTTCGCTCCAAATCGTATTGCGATAATTTAATATAGATATTTATATTACAAAAATAGACGATAAAAATCATTCAGACAATTATTAAAAAACAAACAATATTATTTCATTAAGATTCAGACTTTATATCAACCTCTTACTAGTAAGATGTGGTAGTCAGATTCAGACACAAAACATCTTAGTGAAACAAACACAACCTAAGTCTCGTTTCGGGGCTATCAATCTGTCTCCACAATCATCAACGAACTATACAATTCGAATATCGGGATAACATCGCACAAAAACTTTGCTCCTCGTCGTTAAAAGATTGAACTTCAAACATGATATCAAGAATACTATCCCACTCAACGATTGTAGGTTCCAGCTCCACCTAGTAAACAGGTGCTTGGATTCATCGCACGTCGGGGTTTGGAACGAGGTTCCCGCCAGCTCAATGCGAGACTAATGAATAGTCACCGAGGTTATAACGATGAATAACACAACAAATGCGTAAGCGAAACTTCCAATAAGCATGATCATTCGGTGTCGGCACCAGATTCTCAAAAGTTCATCAACGGCGAATAGAAGCGGCGTTAGATGATGACGGTAGCTATTTAAAGAAGCTAGGTTATCTAACCGATATCGGTTTAGAATTCACAACAATCAATCCATAACTATTCACACTCTTGGCGTAATAGTTTTTAAGATGGTTTCTTAGACGACGCTAGATGGCGTTTCAGAACAATAGGATGAAGGTCCGATCTCAACATTAATTGATAACGAATATAACGGAAAGATATGGATATGTTACCGCTCTAGAATCGAATAGTGAGGACTGGATAGGGAGGAGACACAGTCTATGACAACGGTATATAATTATCATATTCAGGATATCACACACAATTCACGAGTCATAAGGGTGGGTCATACGCTAATAAATTTCCTCCGCAATACTCACCGGCCCAATTGGGTTCGTCAACCCAAGGGGTCCGATAACTATTGCGGTTTGGTTTATTAACGTTAAACCAACCCGTAACTCAAACCATAATCAATACTTCCTATAATTTTCAAGGCATATCAATCATATCCCAATCACATAAATCACCCCATGAGCCGCCCTCTACAAGGGTCTCGTATAATAATTCACATCATCTCATCATCTCATAATATCTCGAACATAATATAAGATGCTTCGGCTTGGCGGGCTGGCGGGCGTTGGTCGAAGATCGCTTTCTATAAAAATCGGTTATAGTTTAGATTTTTATTACCTAGTTCTCTATAACCTTGGCTCTGATACCAATCTGTAACACCCCAAAATCTGATACAGCGGAAGACTATTCAAGCTTTCGGGGTGCTACGGGGATTGGTATCCAACACAAGTCATAAAAGAACGAGATAAAGTAAACATAAGTAAAACACAACCAAAAGGGGTTTTGAGTTTATATTCATCCCAAATTTATCCAAAGTAAGGCCCAAAAGTAATAAACGTAGGTCCCCAAATACATATCAGAGTTTTAGAAAAATAGATCCTTAGACCGCATTGCCAAGCCAAGCCTCCAATCCAAGCATCCAAATTCATAACTTAATTACCTGAGAAAACGTGCTAAAAGTCAGCTTTCGCTGGTGAGATCATAGGTTTATATTCATAATTAAATCAAGTGGACATATACGCAAAACGCTTGCTAGCTAGACTAGGCATTGCGGATAACCTCCGCATCAAAACCCTATAGGGGCACCCTACAGGCAACCAAGTCCCATAGGGCCTATAGGCGACCAATCTCGCAGATAACCTCTGCATCAAAACCCTATAGGGGCACCCTACAGGCCACAAAGTCCCATAGGGCCTATAGGCGACCAAATTCCATGGATAACCTCCGTATATCAAACTCCTATAGGGGCACCCTACAGGCAACAAATTCCCATAGGGCCTATAGGTAACCAAATTTTACGGATAACCTCTGTATATCAAAGTCCTATAGGTGCACACTATAGTCCTATAAATCCTAGTTCTATAGCATAGCAAGTTTTAAATAAAAGGCGATAAGAGTCCACATAAAATATTTTGCACGTTTCTCACCCCAAGTATTGAAAACAAAGTTCAAGAGTAAAAGTGGGGCTATGACTCACCTCAAGTCCAGCAAACAGCATAAATACCAACAGAAGCAATGAAAGTATCAACTTTCTGGCAACGGCGACTACTGACTCGGCACTACCTAATAATATCAACTCGCTTTAGACTAAATCTCAAATCAAAATTTCCCAAATCCCGAACACATTCCATTTTCCATTTCCAAAATCTCTTTCTCATATCCGTTTTAATGTTTGGTATCCATGTGTGTGTGTGGTGTCGACTCAACAAGACTCAAGCGAACTCACGCTTCCAAAGAACTCCACCAAATAAAACCACAACAATACGCGTGACAAGTTCTTATGGTCTACTAAGTCATCAAATAAAATTGTCAAAGCTTATTTAACTAGTCACCCCAATAAACTTTACAATGTATCCATCTTACTTATTCCTCCAAGACTACATCACAGCCTAAGGGTCGTAGGATATGTTATCCATTATTAAATCTTTCCGACATACTTAACGAGTTCTCACTAGATTCGTTAATTACGTAAGCTAGATGTATTAATGCCACATATCCGTGACTCGTAACTAAATACACAATGCTTAGTATCTAGGGAAAATCCTAGTGTTGCGTGCACTCGAAATTTATAATAACTCTCGTTAAATAATGTTTATAAAAAAAACCACTACATTTTATTCGAAAATATTACCTTTCTAAATAATAAAGTTTCCGTTAAATATTAATTCACTTTTAATTCGCTAATTAATATTTAACGTTAACATTTGTATTATTTACTCATTACTTATAAGTATATACAATTTCATATATATACTTATAAATTTTTATTGTCAAATTTATTCATTTACGAGTTATTATTTATTTCGAGCTCACGAGTCCGAGTCATCACTCTCGGACTATTAACATCGTCTAAGTCCAAATATACCTCATAATCTCATGTTACGGCTTTGTCGGAGTCAACCGTGACTAGAAAGTCAAGATAACTCCGACGTCGCACAAAGCTCATAATTTCTAAATATAATTCCTACGACAACATCTCAAGTTCATACCCACATCCGCAAATCAATACTTCAACAAGTCGCGGCCGTCTACGGCTCACGTCTAACCTATCTCCGTCAACTAATACTCAAAATTTTCACATAATTGGTTCTCAATATTATCAAAACAACAACTTTATTAATATCACCAACAAAACCATTTCCGAGACCATCTAATCCTAACTCCATTTCTCAACCACCAATCAACAACAACAATAATACTAACAGTGACGATGACAACCACAAGATTTCCTATTCAAGCCGAGACCTTATTGGTCTCGGTTTTGGTTTATCCCCTCGTCAGCAGCTAACAAACCAAACGAACCCTCATGGTCTCACCATTTCCACATCGACAACAAAAACAATAACACCTAGAATCAAAATCAATACCACGTCCAAATTCCAAATTCTAACCCACGGCTCACAACAGGAGGTACCAAGATATATCAAGATCCGAAAAACAACAACCATAACAAGAACATCACCAATACCGTGAGCTTATGCTCACGGTTATATGACTCGACACACAACACAACGGAAATGGATACCAAACTAGATTATCACCATTTTAATCTTTTATAGTTATCAAAAACAATAGAAACCCATTTATTTTTACCCAAGAATCAAGAATATTCACGAGTTTGACTCGTGACTGAGTCAACTCGCGCGTCAAACGCGTTATTTCACCTTCAAAACTTCAAAACAGGCAAGAACATGGTGGTGGTGACTCGCGTAGGTGGTGGTGAACAACGAAACGAGGTGGTGGGTTACTATTTCGGCGCGTGGTGTTCGAATAGTGAAAGATAAAGTGATGGAGAACGTTTTGGTGGTAACGGTGTAGATGGAGGAGCGGCAGTGAGGTGGTACCGGTGGTGGATGTGGCGGCTGGGGTTTTGGGAAGGTGAATATGTTTTGTGGAGAAGATGAAATGAGGTGGAGGGTAGGGTTAGGTTAGTATATAACCGAATTTTACACATAGGCCCCTCAAACTTCTATTTTTCTCTCCAAGGACCCAAAACAAGGATTAACGGTGCAATAATTATTAATCTTTCCCGAAAACTCAAATATTAATTCACGAAAAATACTAAACGTTGTCAACGTAACCTTTATTCGTCACCGTTTATTTTAAATACCTTATTCTAATAGTTTTGATAATAAACACTTTTATATATTTTAAAACATAATCATTTCTCTTTAAATCCCGACTCTCAGTTCCCGAGCCCATATTTGTTATCAAGAATCCTCAACGCGTGTTTATATGTACGCCATCAATTTATAAATAGGTTTTTTCATAAAATGTAATTATAAATACGCCTCCATTTATTTCGCATAACAAAACTTTATATATTTCGTATTATTAGGTTCCCTAGTGCCAGAGTCGAAGTAGTACCTAACTTATCGCCATAGAAATGGTCTAACGACAAATATTCCACATCATAACCAATGACACGGATCAAATTCAACATAATCAATCACCAATTCCCATAATTCTGAAAAACCGTTTCAATAAAATTAACGATTTATTTTAAATTGTATTCCGGCATTTTAAAACCGATTCTCAATACCAGTTGTCACACAAGATATATTGTTTTTAAAATAAATGTGGAAAGTGGGTTTTTATATTAAATGGGCTAAAATGCCAATTTTGCCCTCCCTTTGTTATTTTTTGATTTGATCTTAGCCATTAGATGAAAGATGGATGGATGGTTGAGATTGTCTTATTTGTTTTTTAAGTGATATTTGTTTTGCATAGATCCCACCTCATTAGTCCATAGCATAAAGTTTTAGGCTTATGATGTAAATGACACTTTTACCCCGATTCATTTAAAACTTTTGGAAAAGTCAAAAAGTGTACTTTTTAGTCACTATCATAAAAATATTCGGACATCTTACCTAGTTACCTTGTACTACTACTGTACGTCTGTACCCATATTCTTGCATACTTTTACTCCGTACTTTAGTTTTTTTTTGATGAATTATTAGAGGCAATTGTTTGACAGTGCACTTATACGAAGTCTGAAAAAAAATATTGCCAAAATTTTGTTCGAGCTTCTTCCCTCCACATTCTTGAAATATTTTCCCACCAATTCTTAAAAAAATTTCAAGTGTCTCCCTCCTAATGGCTTTAGGTGAAACCTAATTTATACAAACTCAAAACATTACAGTACCTAAATTTTCACTAAGTCCTTTTTTAAGATGGAGTTATCTACAAATTCATGCACTCATAGTAAAACATTTTTGAGTAATTCTAAACGCTATGCAATCTTACAATCTTTATTGCAAGAAAGTTTGAATGGAGAATTAAAAATAGGGGCAATAAAAAAGGTGGCGGATGAATTCGGTGTATCTAAGAAGACCGTAAGTTGCATTTGGCATCTTGTTACTGGTCAAGTTCTTGATGGGTCTATGGTTGATGTATCTTCAAAAAAGATGAATGTGGTTGGACGAAAGAGGGTATAAATTAATTTGTCTCAAGTTTTAGAAGTTCCATTAAGTCGTCGAACGAATATTCGGTCTCTTGCAAATTCATTAAATGTTCCGAAATCAACTTTGCATAGACGAATTAAGGAAGGTGCACTAAAACCACACACAAATGCAATCAAGCCTAGTCTCACTAACGAAAATAAAAAAACAAGGTTAGAGTTTTGTTTATCTATGATTTCTCCATCTTTATCAAGTGCTACTACTACATTCATTGATATGTTTAACATCATACACATTGATGAAAAATGGTTTTACATATCAAGATCATCTAAGCGCTATTATCTTGTTGCCGGTGAGGAAGAGCCGTTAAGAACATGCAAATCCAAAAAGTTTATCACAAAAGTCATGTTTCTTGCCGCGGTTGCAAGACCAAGATTTGATACGTCGGGCAATGAAATATTTTCCGGAAAGATAGGTATCTATCGTCTAACAACTTTAGAACCGGCAAAGCGTTCGAGTAAAACTCGTGTTGCGGGGACAATGGAGACTAAACCGATTTTATCGGTGACTAAAGAGGTGACAAGGTCATGGTTAATCGAGAAAGTTTTACCGGCTATAGAGCTAAATGGCCACAAGGTCATACGGGTCCTATTTTTATTCAACAAGACAACGCGAAACCTCATATTGGTGTTGACGATGATGAGTTTCTTCAAGAAGCATCTCGAGATGGGTTTGATATTCGACTTCGCTTTCAACCACCAAATAGTCCCGATTTAAATGTGTTAGATCTTGGGTTTTTTCGAGCGATTCAATCACTTCAAGAACAAGAGCCTTTGAGAACAATCGATGAATTAGTTTATGCGGTTCAAACGGCTTTTGAAAAAATTGTCATCACATGATCTTAACAATGTGTTTTAACTCTACAAACTTGCATGAAAGAAATTATGAAGGTTGGTGGTGGCAACAATTATAAAACGCCACATATCGGCAAGGCTAGGTTGGACTTAGAAGAAGTAAATTTGATTTTTGGTTTGTTAAGATATTTTACTAGACTTAATGGTTAAGTCTTGGAGTATAGTGGGTATAGTTTGATCCTGGTAATTACAAATGCAAAGTCCTTAAATTACGAAATTTGAAATCGGGTAACGTAAAAATGTAATACTCATAAAATGTTAAAACTTATCAATATACTCTAACTAAGTATATTGGATGTGTGATAAGTTTAACGGAGAGCACTAATGTTGATAAAATGTGTGATAAGTTTAACGGAGAGCACTAATGTTGATAAAATCTAATATCGTAGATTTAAGTACGTGTTACGTGCTTTATTCAAGTTTAACGAAATAACCTCTCGTTAAATAGACAGAGGTGAACGAAAACGTTCACAGAGTAATAAATTCGAAGCAGAGTGAATTATTTAACTTGGAAAAATTACCGGTTAACTATCGGTTACAGTAATTGCTTTTACGTTACGGTAAAATTGTTAAAAAGTTAAAGTCAAAGGGTAAAATAGTCATTTTTCCGTGTGAAAATTTATGGGTTATTACATATCTCTAGCCGTGATAGCATCCATAAGCGGGCTGTTAGTGCTCCGGTTAGCGAACCAAGCAGAAATGTTAGTGACGTTCCCCATCTTGTACCAAAAAAACTTTCGTATTGTAGGACGAATTTGAAGCATTTTCTTCCAACCCCACGCCATGCTTCCTCTATACGGATAGTCCCAAAAGTTTCGACCACAAAGTTCATTAGTGTGAATCCACTTTACCCACAACGACTCTTTAAGAGTAATAATTCTCCATATGTGCGAGGTAATTAGAGCCACATTAAATGCCTCAAGTCTACGAATACCCAAACCTCCTTCAGTTTTAGGAAGACAAATAGATTCCCATGAAACCTTTGCTTTGCCTCGACGCATATCACCTTGACACCAAAGAAATCCTCTCATGAGTTGCTCAATGTCCATAAGGATATGTGAAGGAAGAATAAAAACCGACGACCAATATACATGCATGGAGGAAATGACCGATTGAACAAGTTGTAACCGACCGGCAAAGGAAAGAAATTTATTCTTCCAATTACCAATACGTTCTTGAACCTTCTCCACTAGCTCCTTACAATCTCTATAGACAACGCGCATAGAAACTAAAGGAACACCAAGATATTTAACGGGGAGCATACCTTCTTCAAATGGAAGCACACTTAGAATAGCCGTCTTTGTATGATTCAACACATTGCAAAAATAAGCCGTGCTCTTAGGAAGACTAGGAACTAACCCCGACAAGCTTTTAAATTCATGAAGGGCTTCCATTATAACATGCGCCGATTTAACATCACCATGAGCGAAAAGAAATAAATCATCCGCGAAACATAAATTAATAATTTCAAGACTAGAACAATGGTGATGAAAAACAAACTCATCCGAATTCCTCACCTTTCGCTTCAACATAAGGGTTAGAATTTCCATAACCAAAATAAATAGGGGGATAGCGGGTCACCTTGGCGAAGACCTCTCTTTCCTTTGAAGAAACCATGAAGCGAGCCATTAACACTCACAGAAAATGAAGTACTAGTTACGCACTCCATAATCCATGAGACCATTCGCGAATGAAAACCAAACTCAGGTAAAATCTTACGAAGAAAATCCCAGTTCACAGTATCATAAGCTTTTGGAATATCAACTTTAAAAGCACATCTAGAAGGCCCTCTATGTAAATGATAGTTATGCATTAGCTCTTGTGTTAGAAGTATGTTATCCGTTATACGTCTACCTGGAACGGAAGCTGATTGGTTTATATCAGTAAGGCAATAATAATACGGTTAGAGATAATCTTACTGATGCATTTGAATAACACATTACAACACGATATAGGCCTGTAGTCCATTACACGAGTATGAGATGGAACCTTAGGGATGAGAGCTATAATAGTATGATTAACTTCTTTAAGAAGCTTACCACTTGCAAAGAATTCCCGGATCGCATTAGACACGTCAACCCCTATGATGTCCCATGCTCCTTTAAAGAAGGCAGCCGTGTAACCGTCGGGCCCAGGTGACTTATCATCACCCATTGAGAACATAACTTCTTTAACCTCATCGTATGACACATCACGGATCATGTACTCAGCTCGATCACTTGATAATCTGTTCACAAATAATTCTTGGACATTTAAATCAGTGGTAATATCATTGTGACCAAGGAAAAGCTTGAAATGCTCAACAAAACCCTCATGCACATCCGTCCCTTCAAAACAGGAACCATGCATGTCAATAACCCTATTGATTTGATTACTTGAAATTTCGCTCTTAACGACTTTATGAAAATAGGCCGAATTCGAGTCTCCTACACGAAGCCATTCCACCTTAGCTCGTTGCTTTAGAAACCTCTCCTCGTCAAGTACCGCGTCATTAAAAGCTTGAAGATAGATAGCTTCCTCTTCACGTAATACAACACTAGACGGGTCAAGATCTAGAGCTTTTTGGACCTCATCAAGCTCAAATCAAAGACGTGTAACTCTTTCGTGTAGATTACCTTTATCAAAGAGCAGCTTTCGAAGTGGCTTTTTTAGGTGCTTAAGGTTCTTGACAACGCGATACATCTCATAGCCATGCATGTCCATACACCAGTTCTCCATCACAACCTGTTTGAAATTTTCATGTAATACCAGCAAGTTAGAGAATTTTAAAGGTTTAGGCCGATATTTCACATGCTTAGGAATTCTTAGAATAGCCGGGGAGTGATTCGGAATCCTATATGGCTGAAATAAAGCATTTGCCCCAGCAAAGGTATCATTAAAGTCCAAATTCGCCATAACACGGTCTATTTTCTTTAGAACACCATGGTCACCCTTCGGTTTTTGATTCCAAGTAAAATGAAGACCTGATTTATTCACATCCGACACTTCAAGCTTTTCCACACACTCTTTAAACTCCCTCATCGAAATATCGACAATCGATATACCAAAGATTTGTCTTCCAAATTGAGAGCTGAATTGAAGTCCCCAAGCAAACACCATGGTCTTCCACGTATAAATGCTATATGAGATGTTAAATTCAGCCACAATTATCTCCTATCAGTGTACCTGTTATGAGCATAAATAAATGAACAAAATAAAGTCTTCTTATCCGCTTTGAAAAACACTTGAGTGTGCATAACCTGGTCCATTTGTGCAATGACCATAATATCAACGTCATCCGGATTCCAACCCAAGATAATACGGGAACCTTTATTACAAAGATTTCCATTTGAGGTCCAGTCCCATCTCCAAAAAATCCGAGCACATACGTTAATAAGCCTCGATGTTGCAACATGGGACTCTAAGATAGCACATACATTATCCTTTTTAGTTGGTCTTTGTGGCACTTTCACAAAGCTACCAGAAAACTCAGTTTTCTAGGCTCCACTATCACTAGCCATAACGCTGTCTTCATCGTTGATGAACACACCAAACTTTACAAACTCATCATTCTTGACTTCTCTGCGCTTTGCTTGGCCAAATATATGGAGGGTATCGAGCTCCAACATGGAGAAGAGATGTCGGGTTCCAGATAAGCGTCCAACATTATTAGATTGAAAGACATTTGAGAGAGGTTTCAAGTGGTTTTTGTTCATTATTTGAGGTGCTGTGTTTCTTTGGAGTGCCGTGGTTGCTAAGTATCTCTATTTAGGTCTGATTGCTAGTTGTTGGTTGGTTGGGTGACTGTTTTGTCATTCTAGATTTCAGGGTCTCGGTTAAGGTTGGTGTTTCTGCTCTTCATATTTCACGGTGTGTTGTACATTTGTAGCTTCTCGCTAGCTTTTAATTTATTATCTTCGGGGTTCGAAGAAAAATCATTCTTGACTTTTATCCCTTCTATCACCAATACTTCTTGTTCTTCCTTCTCTCTTTCGTTCCTTTGCGGCCACACCACCACCATTGCCATTCGTTGTTAGGCTTATTGGAAAAGTAGACTGTATAGTTGATGTTTCGGCCATGTTTTATTCCTTTACATTTCTTGTTGTGAGCCACTTGTATGTTGTGTATTTGCTAAGTAAGCTAGATATTTAATTTGACCGACCATTTATTTATAAATTATTAAGTTACTATGTTATGATGTTAAATCCTATGATTTTCCGGATCACATTAATGCAGCATTATGGGTAGTATACGTTGCATGGCAAATAATAACTTTGAGACAGAAGGCGAATATATATATGATCAAAATCTACGCATCCCTACCATTACAAGTTTAAAAAGACTTTGGAAGAACAAATATGTACGAATAAAGGTAAATATATTAAATGTTCGCCAAAATTCACATAGAAAATACATATACGTTAAAGTACGTCGTTTCTTATAAAATTCATCAACTCTTTTCCAACTTTTTTAGCCTAGAAACTAACTCGTTTACAATAAGTGGACATCCATTATTTGTCTATTTTTACACAGGCTGATTATGTATTGCTTATAATAAATGGCATCATCGAAGCGAGTTTATTAGCTAATACTTTTGCTAAGACTTTGTATTGGCATCCCAATAAACTAATAGGCCGGTAATCATTCGGAGTCATTGGGTTTGATATTTTAGGGATAAGTGTGATGAATGCTGGATTATTGGATCCAACTGCTAAGTGAGACCGGGACTTAGACGCTATAAAACATGAAAGAAAACCTGTTAGGTGAGATGCTTTTTCGTCTCCTATTATAGACCAAATTGAGATGATCAATCTCTCAAGAAATAGACAATAGAATATATTTGATAAGGCCCTTTGAACGGGCAAGACTCCAAGAAACTAGAGAGGCCAAATATTCTTCTTAATTCATTCCTAAAAAATAAGTACAACTTAAATAGCAAGGACCTTACTGAATTGAATGTGAATCCTGAATCCTAAACTTAGGTAACAAAAAAAGACATGTGGGAAGTGATTTTAGTAGTGGATCAGTTACTTCCTTATATTTATGTATGAAACTAACAACTTTAACTTGAATGAAAAATAATCAAACGTGCATGAGTATGTATTCTAAATGCATGAGAAATTAATGGAGATAGTGGATGAATTATTCATTAAGACTTGGTCTTAGTCTTCTTGCACGTATCAATACTTCACGCCTCAAAATGAGCCTTGTCCTCANATGGGTAGTATACGTTGCATGGCAAATAATAACTTTGAGACAGAAGGCGAATATATATATGATCAAAATCTACGCATCCCTACCGTTACAAGTTTAAAAAGACTTTGGATGAACAAATATGTACGAATAAAGGTAAATATATTAAATGTTCGCCAAAATTCACATAGAAAATACATATACTATACATTAAAGTACGTCGTTTCTTATAAAATTCATCAACTCTTTTCCAACTTTTTTAGCCTAGAAACTAACTCGTTAACAATAAGTGGACATCCATTATTTGTCTATTTTTACACAGGCTGATTATGTATTGCTTATAATAAATGGCATCATCGAAGCGAGTTTATTAGCTAATACTTTTGCTAAGACTTTGTATTGGCATCCCAATAAACTAATAGGCCGGTAATCATTCGGAGTCATTGGGTTTGATATTTTAGGGATAAGTGTGATGAATGCTGGATTATTGGATCCAACTGCTAAGTGAGACCGGGACTTGCTATGTTTGGCGACACGTAGCAGTAGCAGTAAGCAGTAAGCAGTTGGCAGTAGCAGTAAGCAGTAAGCAGTAGTTGTTTATTTAAAAAACATGTTTGGTAACGTAGCTGTAGCAGTAATTATAAAGTGTAAAATTACGAAAAAGGTCATATACACATTAAAATAAAATAAATGATTAAACAAATGGGGGTATATATGTAATTTCAGTATCTAAACGCTTGAAGCAATTATGGAAAGCTCATTCAAGAAGCATTTCATTTTGGAGCGGTTATGATAGTTTCAACCGCTATTAGAGATGTTGCCAAACAAGCTTTTCATCTAAATGCTTACCGCTTACCGCTCCTAAACGCTTCCTTAACGCTTGTTGCCAAACATGACCTTAGACGCTTTAAAACATGAAAGAAAACCTTTTAGGTGAGATGCTTTTTCGTCTCCAATTATAGACCAAATTGAGATGATCAATCTCTCAAGAAATAGACAATAGAATATATTTGATAAGGCCCTTTGAACGGGCAAGACTCCAAGAAACTAGAGAGGCCAAATATTCTTCTTAATTCATTCCTAAAAAACAAGTACAACTTAAATAGCAAGGACCTTACTGAATTGAATGTGAATCCTGAATCCTAAACTTAGGTAACAAACAAAGACATGTGGGAAGTGATTTTAGTAGTGGATCAGTTACTTCCTTATATTTATGTATGAAACTAACAACTTTAACTTGAATGAAAAATAATCAAACGTGCATGAGTATGTATTCTAAATGCATGAGAAATTAATGGAGATAGTGGATGAATTATTCATTAAGACTTGGTCTTAGTCTTCTTGCACGTATCAATACTTCACGCCTCAAAATGAGCCTTGTCCTCAAGGCTCGTGGCTTTGTCTCTCATGTCACGTGGCTTTCAAGGTGGTTCCGGTTTGGTTTGGAGAAAAACAAACTTTGGTGAATCAAATTAATGACCGGGATGAAATGTCTCCACACAGTGCAAGATGGCTAACATGTCCTCGATGAGCAAGGGAAGGGTAACTTGAGTTTGTGGTGCCACTTCATTTTGGATTTTGGTCATAGATGAAGCGGAGGCGATGACCAACTTGTCCTTGATGAGTGTGGAAAAGTCACAGGTTTGATGAAGGGTGGCTGTATCATGCTGGACTATTGGCGGCAACGGGGGAGGAGGAGGAGGAGTGTAGGTGGCTACCTCAATGTCAGTCCTGATGATGGTTGTAGTAACATTGATGGTATCGGCTAAGTTAGTTGAAGCTGCTTCAAGTTTTGGTGGTTGATACATTAGAGGCATGGCATATGAAGTGGTTGGGGAAATACTTAGCCATGGTGTGTTCGGGTTTAGCGGTACTGGTAATGAGAGCTAATATTCGTTCGCTTTGGTTTGCAAGGTTTTTAATGGCAACGTTGAGTTTGGGTTGTGATGCGGCTAGGTTTTTCATTGCATACGGTCATGGTAGCGACACGTTTTAAGAGGTTTTCGGCCATGGTAGCCAACGATTCCAATAGGGATGGTGGATATCGCTTCGGAGGGATCAAGTAAGTTAATAAAAGCACCATTGTTATAGACCGTTTTGAGATGGTCAATCTTCCAAGAAATAGACAATAGAATAGATTTGATAAGGCCATTTGAGCGGGAAGACTCCAAAAAACTAGAGAGGCTAATTAGACTTTTATACTGAATGTAAATCCTAAACTTAGGTAACAAAGACACGTGGAAGTGATCTTAGTATTGGATCAATTACTTCCCTATATTTATGCATGAAACTAACAACTCTAACTTGCATGAAAAATATTCGAACGTGCAAGAGTATGTATTCTAAATGCATGAGAAATTAATGGAGATACCGAGATAGTGGATTTTAATTATTCATTAAGACTTGGTCTTAGTCTTCTTGCACGTATCATCTCCACAACTCCATTCGTAATCTCAGTAATCGTGAATGGCTTTTCCAAATCTCTCCTTTGATCCTCTCTAAGCAAGGGCGGACCTATAACTTTAACTTATCGGATGCACAAATGTTTATGAGAATAAAAGAAATAAAATGTACGGTTTCACTAAAACAAGTAAACAAATTAAGAAGGCTTGTATTTCTTTTGACATATTAGTAAAGTAACTAAACAAGACATGTATTTACATGACACAAATTTGCGGGACTATGTTCGTTCTAGAAAATCATGATTTTTCATAGAAATTACACTAGACGACAAACATCCATCGTGTTCCCGTGAACACCCCCTCCCCCAAGGTGTGCCTGAAAGCCAAATCTTTCGAATATGGGTCTACTAAACATTCTTTGATCCTCGACATCCCAATAATCTAAACCGGTAAGGAAAAACTCATTTCGTTCTAATGCTTTTAAGATAACCATCATGTGATATGAATTAATTTACAAAATCTAAACATTGAGTTTTTTGTTTGAAGAGTGCGTGTATACATTAAATAATGGTGCATTAAATAAGAAAACGTAAAAAATGTATGCGTGCACATGCTATCCAGAATTAAAACTTTGTAGGTTAAATCAATAGGTAAACATAAGGACTGTTTATGTAACTTTTTGTCACAAAAACGGTCCCCAGATTTAACCTAGAGATTATGTCTATAATCACAAGTGTTCGTTACATAAAGAGTCCTTAGACTTAACATATGGACTGTTTCTCTAATTGCAATTAACAGAAGGGACTTGCGTATTACAATCCTTTGATGCAACACAGGTAAATTTGAGGGATGTTTATGCAGTTTTTTGTTATATAATAGTCCCTAGATTTAACTGAGGGACTGTTAATGTAATCAAAAGTAAAAGATAGAAACTTTTTTATTTATATATTTATTTATTTACTTTTTACATTTATAAACAATTTACAGGAGTAAATTACTGTTCAATGAACAATAAAAAAAATATAGGTAAAAAGCCATAAATAGTTCTTCCGTTTTACTTGCGTTGCAAAGACAGCCTTTGAAAATTGCAAAAACAGTCCCTGCCGTTTACTTGGAATTACATAAACATTTCATAAGTAAATCTAAGGACTGTTTGTGTAATCGAGAATAAACGATAGATACTTTTTTGTATTTTTCAAGAACTATGTTTGTTATCATAGGTAAGCCACATATACCATTGTTGCCATTTTTGTTTGATGTTTACTATTTGGTGAATAGTAAACATGACAAAGAGAATTGATATAGGTTCCTAATTTATCTTCCTAATCATTTAAGGGAATTGATTTGCACACATTACTAATTGATTGACACACTCCAATTCATGTATGCCAGACTTGTATTGTATTAATATTCTGCATTAACTACTTGTACAGTTGAGTGTGCAAATAAAAAGTTGGAGTATGCGAATCATCTCCCCTCATTTAATCTCTTGACATGTGAAATTCATTCATTTTCACCTTTCATCCACACCTTCAAGTAAAGCATGTGTTACAATCTTAGAGTTAAAAAGGATAAATATTTAGAATTACATTTTCCGACTCTTTTCCCGAAATTAATCACACTACTTATAATACACCGAAATTTGTTTAGCCAAGTATGCAAAGTATCATCAGATTATTCTGGGAAGCTGAATTATAAAATGGTCTCAATTACTGATCATCAATACCTAAACATAATGACATACCTATTCAAATTGGTTAAAATATAACTGTAATCAGATTTCCTAGTACCTTACTATAGAAGCTCTTGTTAGCTCATCTCTTGCTCTATAAATGTGTTTATAATGGCAGAATCACTGTTTATAAAGTTTCTCCTTGAAGTGTTAATGTGACGAAAGCCAAAAGTGCATGTGTACGTATTTTCATTGAGTAATGATTTGTACACTTCACAAATTTATTTCCACACTCGATTTATGGTGTCTTGACATTTATACTCTTACAAGGGTGAAAATGAATAAAGTGATGTAAGGGTATAACTGTCAAAACACCATAAATTAGAGTGCAAATAAATTTATAGAGTGTCATCACTCATTTTTATTACACATATGGTTGTTGCTTCTCACAGTCAACTCTATATATGTACTGGAGTACGATCGACCACGTTTGTTGTATAACTAATATACTTACCAGAGTAAAATACTTAATATGGTACAAAATAGAAAATTCATTTTTAAAGTAATTGCATGACTTATAAGGGGGTTGGCAGCACCTTCGGGGAGGGTCACGGGGAGACTTTTACCGAACGGGAACACCGCCGCCGCCCTTGCGGTGAGCCCAGCGGTGTTCACCGTTAGGGAAATGGGGTGAGGGGTGTGCTGCCAACCCCCTAAGATATTAACATAACATAATCTAAAACACCCAATTAAAAACAATGAATAAATATATGATAACAAATAGTTGTAATTATTCTTATTCATAATACGTTGAACAAAATAACATCTATTGTATAACTAAGAATCAATCCTTATTTCTCAAGAAAAATGAAGGTGGTAAATGAATCAAAACATTTTTTAGATCATTCCTCATGCTCGATCTTAATCCCTTTTATGGATACCTCACTACCTCCATTTTGTGGCATCAATGTTACCAACACATTATCATCATCATCAGCATGCAAATCATCCAAGAGCTCACTAATCCCTAACCTCAATCTCGTCTTAACACTCATTCCATGTTTATGCTTATGAGGCACATTCACAAAGCTTCCGGCAAACTCTGTCTTATCGGCGGTTGCATTCACCCCGTCATCTTCATCATTCACGAACACATCAAATTTCACAAAAACATCTCTAGTCACTTCAATCCCTTCAATCACCAAAATCTCTTCTTCTTCATCTTTTTCTTTCTTACGTCTTGATTTCTTTGGTCTTGGAACCAATACTTTGATTGGCTTATCAAGACTAGCAGGAAAAACATCTTTAGCAAAATGTATGTGTTCATCCGCTTTAGCCATAGCGAGTTTCTTGATATTGCTCAAAACACTTGTGCTTTGTGGTGTGGGTTTGCTTTCTAACCAAGGTATCACAACATCTTGATATACATAACCAAGAATCTTGGAATCTAGACAATCCCTTACCTTGACTCGGACCATCTCGGCATTCTCATCATAGAACAAAAAAGAGGAATCGAGCCAATCATTATCAGTAAAATCAGCCCTTCTTTCTCCTAGGGTTTTCCAAACTGACCACATTCTATCAACATTTGCATGATGCGCATAAAAAAGAGGATCTCTACCGGCAGAATAAAAGTTACCCATGTTTTCCCCACCAGGTTGTGTGCTATCTCCGGTCCATATGTGAACCGAACCATGTGGTAGACTCTCTAGAGACCCTCCACCAGGGTTAGCCTCATCCCCAGCACGATAAGGGCTACCCATAAAAAGACTAGCAGTCTTTGCAGTAGACACTATTTGTCTATACATAATTATGAGATTTGTGGACACTTGCTCCGAAATGCTAAGATTTTCATTTTCGCCATTGAAGTCAAGATCAATTATAGAGGGTGGTTGATGTTGAGCATCTCGAAAAGAATCATATAATGGAGACTCCTTATTTGTGTAAATAGCAGGAATTGTCATCCCACCAGGTGCATCCCAGTTCCAAAATGGGATTGCGAAATCAGGGTCATCGATTAACTTCCCACATATTTTTTCAAAAAAGTATAAATAATAGCGATGGAAAGGTAAGAACAACCAAGAACCGTGGACTTGAAGCTCGAGATCAGGGAAACCAACTTGATCATATGCACCATTACAATAAGCACAATGAATAGCCGCTTCTTGTTTGAAACTACGAGGATCGTCATCTGGGAGGGCTTTCATGAGTTCGATTGCTTTATTAAATTTAGCAATGTAGTCTTCATCAACCAAATGAGCCGCCGGCCTGACCCGAGTTGTTGATGATGGTGGAAGTTTGAAATCAATAATATTTTTTGCTATTGGAGGGCAACAATTCATGGGTCCTTCTGGTAAGTCAGCCGCAGCACAATTTGAGATGTCTGGTGCCATGATAGGATCAGCGAACGCTAATGAAGCGGAACCAAAAGTCGCAGTGGCACCATAAAAGCCGCCAAGACCTAGTAGAACATTTCTCCTGTCAACTTTGCAAGAGTTTTCTTCATGGTTATCATTATCTAGGGTTTTGCATGAAACAACATGGAGATTGTTGCGGTTTCGGGACACGGGAACTTGAGATGATTTGAAAGAGAAGGAAGAGGAGTAGGTAGATGAGGAAAAGAAGGTTTTCCCGGTGGTGGTTAATCGTGGTGCAAGGGATGCCATTGTTATAATTTGGGCTTCTGAATGATGGTGGAGGCTTGTATGTTTATATAATGCAATGAGGACATGAGTTTTTTAGAAGCAACTTTGCATGTTTATCAAAGCTTACAAATTATAAACAAATACTACAAATCTGCCGTCACATGGAAGAATTTAAAATCTGGGACTTTTCATAAAAAATATTAACATATTTTGGAATAAAACTTTGATACTCCAGTTGTCCAGATAATTAGTTACTGCAGGCAGCCTTCTATGATAATAAATTAAATAAAAAGGTACTTTATAAAATTAAAGTTGAAGGTATTTCATAAGAATCATTCCCAAAGTGGTCATTCTGGTTGCAATCGCTGTTCATCTTCTGCCATGGGTTATGTTTCCTGCCTTGCTTGTGTCTTGCACTAAAGAGAGAGTTCGAGTATTTTCTTGATGTCTTCCTACGGATATCTTCCCCAAGAATTAGATCCGGTTAAACAATTAACTGTTGCCTCTCTCAACTGAAAGTAACTGTGATAGGATTGAGCTTATTAACTTGTTCAGGCGATATAGGGGTCCTTGCTTCATTTTCGTAGTTACCAATTGTCCAATGAGGCAATGAGATACACCTTATTCAACGCACTAGGTTTCTCCTACATGTTAAACAGAGCCTTTATCAAACCGTGTGTGTAGCTTTGCATTGACAACGTTCTATGCTACGTTCTTTTCCAATGTTAATATGACCACACCCACACTACAAGAAATCAGGCTGGCACTCTGTAAGAACTTANGAGATGATTTGAAAGAGAAGGAAGAGGAGTAGGTAGATGAGGAAAAGAAGGTTTTCCCGGTGGTGGTTAATGGTGGTGCAAGGGATGCCATTGTTATAATTTGGGCTTCTGAATGATGGTGGAGGCTTGTATGTTTATATAATGCAATGAGGACATGAGTTTTTTAGAAGCAACTTTGCATGTTTATCAAAGCTTACAAATTATAAACAAATACTACAAATCTGCCGTCACATGGAAGAATTTAAAATCTGGGACTTTTCATAAAAAATATTAACATATTTTGGAATAACACTTTGATACTCCAGTTGTCCAGATAATTAGTTACTGCAGGCACCCTTCTATGATAATAAATTAAATAAAAAGGTACTTTATAAAATTAAAGTTGAAGGTATTTCATAAGAAAACTCATTCCCAAAGTGGTCATTCTGGTTGCAATCGCTGTTCATCTTCTGCCATGGGTTATGTTTCCTGCCTTGCTTGTGTCTTGCACTAAAGAGAGAGTTCGAGTATTTTCTTGATGTCTTCCTACGGATATCTTCCCCAAGAATTAGATCCGGTTAAACAATTAACTGTTGCCTCTCTCAACTGAAAGTAACTGTGATAGGATTGAGCTAAACTTGTTCAGGCGATATAAGGGTTCCTTGCTTCATTTTCGTAGTTACCAATTGTCCAATGAGGCAATGAGATACACCTTATTCAACGCACTAGGTTTCTCCTACATGTTAAACAGAGCCTTTATCAAACCGTGTGTAGCTTTGCATTGACAACGTTCTATGCTACGTTCTTTTCCAATGTTAATATGACCACACCCACACTACAAGAAATCAGGCTGGCACTCTGTAAGAACTTATCTACAGAATTCTGACAATTATAATATGGATAATGAGCACCATTATTAGTGACCGCTTTCGTAGTGATTTCCTAGCGATTAGTGACAAAAATAAAACTGTCAAAAATCCGTCGGAAATTAGTGACGGTTTTCCTAGGGATTTCCAACGTATAAAATGACCTCGAAAATATCTAGGATTTTTTTCAACTTCTTAAAAATTGCCTTGGCATAAAATGAGGTCGGAATCCTTAGGATTTATTCGACTATTTTCTCGTATAGATGTAGCATCACTTACTGGTACTAGAGACCAAAAGTTTGCTAAAAATAAATCTTAAATACTACTTATATATTAGCTACCAGTCTTAAACAATTTTTAATAGGTTATGTAAATTTTGTTATTAATGTAGGTTTTTAAAAGGTTATATGGTAGCTATGAACATTTGAAAGGGAGGACCATTATGCAATGTTGAATTACATGAAGGATTTTTTTTTTTTTTTTTTTTTTTTTAAAGGCTACATGAACGATATTTAGTCAATGGTTACAAGTTCCATACTAAACGACATGGTATAGGGCGGGTTACACACAATAGTGGTGTATGCACAAGAGGGTCTTATTCTTATGGCTCCGAGACTGACTACTATGGATCGTGAGAAGAGGTCTTGGAGCTCGATTACCACTCTCGGGATGGGAAAGTGTGCTTGGTTTGATCCTTTTCAAGGGGTAAAACTGGATCGTAAGCATAATTTGGTTGATTTCAAAAGCAAATCCAAAGGATGCAGTGACGACTCATTTGTCCTAGCATCACAGGTAGACCAAGTTTTATTATGCACCATATCCTTCAGTGACTAAGGAATTAAAAGATTGGTGGGCTGCTATGAAGACTAAGCTAAGGAGCAGTTATGAAGTAGCACAACGTCCATTTGTAGTAGACGACGATTATAATTTAGAGGAGAAAGAATTCTTTCAAGAGAGTGAAAGGTTATTTTCTACACTTGACACGAGCACAAATGATCATACTGAACTAGTATGTCTTGTCATCAAAGGACAAAAAGAAAAAATTTCTGATGAGAATGTTGACAATACTCAATTAAGATGAGGAACAAGAGTTTAAACATACAGATGATGATTCAAATGAGGATGTTAATGAAAAACTTAATCTAGCTAGATTATTCTACGGATGAGTATTATTCAAACGATGAATAGTATGTTAAACTATTACTTATTATTCTGATTTATGTATGTTATGTAATCTATATTGTTATTCCAACGGCGAGTATCCATTCCTTATTATTCTTGTTTTGGACTTAGGTACACCGAGCATGACAAGTCATAGCTCATACAATTTATACGTTTCTTGAGAAACGGTTTAGGTTAGAGTTCCTTCTCTATAAAAGGAACATAAGTTTATGTTTGATGTAACGAACAAGTTTATAAGTTATTAATATATAATCCATAGAGGATTCAGTGTTCTTAGTATTAATTGTTTTTGCTTGTATTTGTTTTCCGCATTAGAGTACAAGCTTTGGAGATTCTCTATTAGAGTGTTTGTGATTACATAGACACTGCTAACGATCAACGAGAGCTACAAGATCTATCAAGGTCTATATAGTTTCAACAATGTGATCCATCAAAGTCAACTGTAATGGATAGGTCAATGGGCATATGTTCTCCTCTAATGGGACCAGGGACAGCATGTAATGTGCCTTCTTTAACATAGTTTGCTAATCCTGCTGGTGTAGTTTTTCTACTGTCATCCCTAGCTTCTAATCCCACATATTTCTTAAAACCTAAACCTATACCAGAATTTACAGCTTGACAACCATACAAACTTCTAGCTAAGTTATCACCTGATATTAACCACTTCTTTTGTGTAGCTATTTCATTATCTAGCTTCTCTTGAAGAACTTGTTTATCAGATTCTAAATTAGCTTTTAACTTCTTAGTATAGATTAACTCATCTTGAGCACATTTTAATTCCTGTTTCAACCCTTTTATTTCCTCCTCATAAGCAACTTGATTCTTTTGAAACCAAATCTTTTGTTTTTCTACTATCTT